>JAZGLO010003631.1:1250000-1495000 GCA_036873155.1 Biomphalaria sudanica
TAACGCGATTTGATACAATTTTTACAAAGCTTATATCAACGCACTCTTTCTATCTATCTGTCTGTCCGTCTGGTCAAAAGTTAATCAATTAGTTAATTTACTATAAGTAATTAGTCATTTTTGTTTGGTATCTCGAACAAGGGAAAGAAATTGTACTTGATTGAGGTATTGAATTAGTCCCCTTTATGTGAAGTACAAACAAACAATAGGTAACTGTTAAATCTGCTATTTTCAAACACACTTCCCAAGCAAAGTGGTTAGTATGTCGGCTTAAAAAAAATAAATGCTTGTAAAAAACGATTTGATTACACTTACAGTATAATTTTCCCAGATATCAATTTCTTTCTCTCTCTCTCTCCCCCCCCCCCCCCCCCCCCCATGTTCCCAACTGGTCCAGACAAGTGATAAGATCATAGTGCATTGAGAAAGCTAAAAAAACATGAAATAGAGCTAAACAAAAACAGTAGATAAAAATATTTCTAATCACACAGATTTATTTTTGTTTGTTTAAACCTATTATACATTTAATTACATAACTGACCCAAACTAATTGATACAATTACACTTCGTATAATTTTTTTAAAAAGTATTTTAAAATGTTTTTCTGGTTTCGAATATATTTTAGAGTTATGATTGTCAAAATGTGGTGACCGGGTGTGTATGGTCTGTGCACGTTTTGGTCCAACAAAACTGACCTTTTAATAGTAATTGAAAACATTCAAATAAGTTTGTTGATTTGAAGTTTAATGCTTATAGGTTTACACCCATTTACACACTGAGCCCAACAGTTTAATATTCAAATATAGATTTAGCTTATAATTGTCATATTCTTTTCAAATAATCTAAATCCCTTTCATTTAAAAAATAAATAAATAAGAAAATAATGTGAACTAGTTCTACATTTTCATAGATGGTGGGAAAAGCTATAAATAGCTACTTTTTGGTGTATCCGGTGTACAAAACTAAAGGAAGTGGTAATAGGCTATGTTTTTTTTTTAATGCAATGTGACAACATTTGCGAACATTTTAGTACTGAAGAACTTGACTGTGCGAAGTTCACAGGAAATACTCCTTGTGGGATGTGTGGCCATCTCTATATATAATTCTCTTCATGGCTCAAGAGTTTGGACGAGAAGAAGCAAGAAGAAGTAAAGGAAAGATCACTCTCTTATTTCTGCGGATAGTCACCCCACAAAAAAAAAAAACAAGGGGGGGGGGAGAACAAGTATTCACCGGTCACTACGGATGGATGCCTGGATAGGTATAAACTGCTTGGCCATCAAGGGAGGCTCAAGTTTGAAACCGGATGTTTTGTGAGTTTGTGTTTGCTGAGCGCCTGAAGGCAACTCGGAAACCTTCGGTAAAATGTTTGACATGTTTCGAATGTTCCTTCAGAAAGGAAGATAATTTACTTCCTAGACCAATCCTCCCGCAGGGATGACGGGGGATGGGAGAGGGTAGGGTTTGAACCCGGGACCATCGAGACGACCGAATGGCAGTCCAGCGCGCATACCGCACCACCAGTCAGCCATTTTCTCCTAGACCCCATTCTCCCCTTAGACTGGACCTAGAAGCATGAAAGATGCTCTACATAAATTAAAAAAAAAATTAAATTATGAATAACAAAAATAAATTGAATGAAAAATCATAGACTACTTTTGTCAGTAAAAGTAGATAATATAAATATAATAAACCGATATCTCTTTAAATCTATTACATAGAAAAAAAAAAGTTTCCCTTTCAGACCTTGTGGTCAATAGGGCGGATGATGTAAAGGTCACCTGTTTCTGTGACCCACGGTTAACAAGGGTGTCATGTTGCCAGCACAACATAGTAGGAGACAAATCTAATTCATAACATATTTTTTTTTAAAGTATTACTTGTTCATAGTAAAAGGGAAATAAGAGTACATTTGCAGCTATGCATCGCAATACTGTAAGATATATTTCCCCTTTTCTAAATCAGTTGGATGCGTTTCTTTTGTACAGATCGGACAGAACAACAGATAGTGGCAAAACAAGAGGAGGAGGACTGGTCATTTATGTCACTAAACAGTACTGCTGTGTCAACAATATCTCAATCAAAACTAAAGTTTGCACGACTGATATTGAACTACTATGTAACAATCTCAGGCTATACTACCTGCCGAGAGAGTTTACACAATTATACGTCATACTTGTGCATATAGCACCCACAGCCAACACAGAGAAAGCAGCAAAACATTTACTAGAAATTGTACATATGCGTGAGACTAAAAGTTCTGATGCTGTCCGACTAGCTATGGGAGATTGCAATCATCTTTCGTTAGCTCAACATTTGCCAACATATAGTCAATATGTTCATTGTCCCACAAGGCACGATAAAACCTTGGACATGTGTTATAGCAACATAGAAGTGGCCTACACATCTCGATCGTTATTTCCCCTCGGAGAGTCGGACCACACAATGATCCATCTTACACCCACTGACAAACCAACTTTAAAAAACAACAAAACCTTAAGTACAGTCCATCCAGTCACGGTCTGACGGCGCTGTTTTACAGCCACAAAGTTGTCTGGAGCAAACAGATTGTGGCATGTTTGTAAACAACTGCCCAGATAGATGAACTTACCACAACTGTTAATTCGTACATCCAGTTCTGTGAAAACATAATTATATCAAAGAAGAAAATTAAAAACATTCAGTAATAATAGACCCTGGATGACCAACATTAGAAATTAACATTCTGTCGTCATCGAGAAGTGCATAGAAGTCTATTTATAAAGCGCTGGTTATGAGTGTCTATGTGTTTTTCGTGTGTGAATGTCGTTCGTATGTGCATTTATATTGTGCATCTATATTATTGTACAGTAGTTACGCTGAGGTTGCCAATTGTAGTCAAACCGAATTTCCATTTGATTGGATCAATAAAAGTTATCTTATCTTATCTTATCTTATCTTTAAAAAATTGATTAATTATTGGGCATTTTTTTTTGTTTGATTCGTTTTTTTTGTTTTTTTAGGGACAATGAATACTTTTGTAAAGTTGTTTCGAGAATGAAAATAACGTGTACAAAATGTATACCAGACAGACAGACAGACAAACAGACAGACAGACAGAGAGACAGACAGACAGACAGACAGACAAACAGACAGACAGACAGACAAACAAACAGACAGACAGACAGCCAAACAAACATACAGACAGACAGACAGACAGACAAACAGACAGACAAACAGACAAACAGACAGACAAACAGACAGACAGACAGAGTGAGTTGATATAAGTTTTTGTAATAAATAGTCAACGGTTTGATTGAAGCGGACTTGCAAGTTAGTTCCATTAATCACCACAATAATAATAATTACTTAATTTCTAGAGCGCTGTTAGCAAACAAAATGTAGGCTCAAGGTGCTGTAATAACATTACAAACACAAACACGACAGCTAAAATGACAAACTAATTTTAAAAAGTTTTAAACAGATAGGTCTTCACGTTCTTCTTTAAAGTGGTGTAGCATGTTGTCTGTCTGAGATCAATGGGGAGTGAGTTCCAAACCTTTGGTCCGTGCACTGAAAAAGCCCGCAGACCGTAGCTTTCGAGGGAGAAACGTGGCACCACTAAAAGCGTTGAGTCCATTGAGCGCAGGGCTCTCTGAGGGACATATGGAGTGATCAGTTCACTAAGATACAAGGGCATTTCTTTATTTAGAATATTTGTTTTGTGTACAACAAAATAATGAAAGAGTACCACTTTTAAAAAAAAAAAAATCTGTATTCGGCGCTTGGAGAAAGAGGAAAGGGAGGCCATGGAACGATCTGCGGGACGCCCCTGACACCACGTCGGCTCCTCGAGTTAGCACCTTTTTTAAGGGTGTTAGATGCTGGTAATTGTATGTCACGGGTGTCCCGGGGCGGCCCCGTCTTTATGTGGTCTCGAGTTGGTCAGTACGGTGTAACCGCATATAACACTTGACTGACATTGTGCAGAAATTAATTTTTTTAAAAGTGTTAAACCGCTACGCCCCCCCCCCTTATTTTTTTACTAAGTTCGATTCGATACAAGTTTTGAAGGGACCTGTTTTCAATGAAAGTATACCGCAATCGCCTCCAGGCTTACTTCCCCTGACCTATATTTATAATTTCAATTGGTTTCGTATTTAGTTTTCCTCATTGGTTCCTTACTGCTGTATTTTTTTCTTCATTTCCTCTATCTCTCTTTCTCTCTCTATTTTTTCTCTTTATCTCTGTCTGTATATCTCTTTCACTTTCATTCTCTCTTTTTCTCTTTCTCTTTATCTCTGCGTCTCTATTTCTTTCTTTCTTTCACTTTATCTCTGCATCTCTATTTCTTTTTCTTTCACTTTATCTCTCTATCTCTCAAAATCGTTCTCCTTCTCTCCCTTTCTTTCTTTCTCCCTCTCTTTCTGTCTTCTCTCTCTTTCTCCATCTGTCTCTCTTTCTTTCTCTCTCTCTCTGATTTTCTCCATCTGTCTCTCTTTCTCTCTCTCTCTATCTCTCTGATTTTCTCCATCTCTAATTCTCGCTTTCTCTAATTCTGTCTCTCTCTAGTACTCTTTTTCTAATTCTCCCTCTCTCTCCCTCTCTCTCTCTCCCTCTTTCTCTCCCTCTTATATCTCTGATGATTTCAGCCTCGTTAAATGATAGTATTTAGTTTCCTGCCTCCATTGTAGGGAATTAACGGCTGCTGCGGGTTTACCCGAATCCAATTATAGCCACATTTAGTTCGATTTCTATCATCAACCCAAGGCCGGACAACTCTCCCTCAAAAATCCATTTGATTCATTGTGAAATTTACAAGGACAGTCGAGCAGACGTCAGAGAAACGCTAACTGATCAGGGATAGATGCGTGTGTTAGAGGGGCGGGGGGGGGTGTTCTCACCAAATTGACTACATTATTGCGCTAATAATTAATTAACACTTTCTCTTTCTTTTTCTCTTTCTTTCTCTTTTTCTCTATATTTCCTTCTCTCTCTTTTTCGTTCCCTCTTTACCATCATTCTTTCTCTTTCTTTATCTATTTCTTTCTGTTTCTCATTCTCTCATTCTGTCTCTTTTTATCTCTCTTTTTCTTTCTGTTTCTCCCTCTTTGCTT
This sequence comes from Biomphalaria sudanica, assembly GCA_036873155.1. NCBI lineage: Eukaryota > Metazoa > Mollusca > Gastropoda > Planorbidae > Biomphalaria > Biomphalaria sudanica. The sequence goes on from JAZGLO010003631.1 coordinate 1,255,097, forward strand.
CACTCTCTTTTTCTCTCTCTTTCTCTCTATTTCTTTCACTCGTTCTCTTTCATTCTCTCTCTCTCTCTCTCCTTCTAAAAAAACAAACCAAGTATCCTTATCTATTCTCGTTTAGGTCAAAAAAGGAGATGATTACGTCAAACGCATGTTCCTAGGTAAATCTAGTCTAGTCATGTATGTTAATGACCTAAATTCTGCCAAGTCACTGGTTTTCCTGGCTAGCTCAGGCAACCCATTCCATGCTCTAGTGGCACTAGGGAAGAAGGAGTATTTGTACAAATTTGTCCTGGCATATGAAACGAGGAATGTGCCTTTATCTTTGTGTCTTTAAGAGTATTTTATTAAATGTTGTTTTTGTATTTTAAGATTATGGTTCAGTGTTTTATGTATGTATAATTGCTACTTTACTTTTGAGTCTTCTATCCTGAAGGCTTTCTAAATTTAGTGATTTTACTAATGGTGTTACTCTAGTCAAATGTGAATATTCGTTTGTTATGAATCTCACTGCTCTATTCTGTTCCAGTTTCTTAATGTTTCTAGAATGAGGAGTCCCAAATAAAGGATGCATTATTCTATTTCTGGCTAACCAAGGTTAAACAACATTTTAGTTTTATGTTCTTATTTGATTTATAAAAATGTCTTATAATAAACCCAGATGCTTTGTTTGATTTTTTAATAGTCTCATATGGTTATTGTAATGTGTTTTAACTATTATGACACCTAGGTATTTCACGTTTTTAGTCTGTAACGTGTTACTTGTTTACAATTAATAACATAAGTGGAATTAATTTGTTTTAGTTTTTTTGTTACTCTCAATAACTGACATTTTTTCTGGGTGGAAAGACATGCTCCAATTTGATTCCCATTTCTGTAATTCATCTAATTCTTTTTGTAAAATCTCTTTATCTTGTGTTGTTTTTATTGTTCTATATATTATGCAATCGTCTGCAAATAATCTGACGTTTGTTCATTAACATTAATGTAAATTAAAAATAGTAGTGGACCTAAGCCTGTTCCTTGGGGCACACCTGAGTTTACTGTTATTGGTGCTGATTTAGAGCCATTTATTATTACAGTTTGTTCTCTACATATCAGAAAGTCCTTAATCCATTGACGTAATGAGCCCCGAATGCCTAAATATTTTAATTTTTAAAGCAAGCTATGGTGGTGAATAGCCTTAGAAAAATCGAATAAGATAGCATCTGTTTGCTCATAATTATCTAAGCCTTTATTAAAATTATCAATTGGTCCTATTAGTTGTGTTTCAAATGATCTATATCCTGTGTTAGCAGGCCCGCCTTCGCGATAAGCTGGAGACAACCACAACTCAGTCCGGGTCCTAAACTGAAGAGGGCGTGGAAATATGGCGTCTGCCCGAAAGAATGAAGAGAGACTGTTGGGATACCACATATTTCTTTACCGCCGTGTGCACGTTTGTGCTATATCTACCAAATCAAACACTCCACGATCTGATTGTATTGAAAGCGTCATTAAATTTTGTGACCCCAATCTTTCAAAAGTAACATTTCATACTGCATACTGCCCCCCTCACCCCGTATCAGTCATTATCAAACGTTGCCAGCGTTTTAATCAAACAGTACGACGAAATGGCGCCATTTCCTATCCCCAAAAAATAAGTAGGCCGGAAGTGGAGGAAACTGTGCTTCGGCTACATCATGGACGCCGCTCCCACATTGAGTTTAAGGTCGCTTGGCACGCGCCAACTCAAAAACAGGCGATCAGAAAACTAAATTTGTTCCGAAAATTCGATAATCATTGAAAAAGATAAATTATAAAAAAAAAAAAAAAAATCTGAAAGACCCAGCGAGACTTGCAAACTAAAGATAACATCAATGGTGTGACTTTTGGTTCCGCTAAATTAGATCAAAGTTCATTATGAGTTGGGTTTTTCCCCCGTCTTTATTTTATTGACCTTGACATTTATGGCTAAAGGAGAGATTGTGGCAGATCTGAGTGTGTACTCTTTATATTACAAAGCTTATATCAAATCACTTTGTCTGTTTGTCTGTCGGTTAAAAAGCTTCTACGCGTTATTTCTCCAACACCCAATCTCGGATTAAGCTGAAATTCTGCACAATTATTTCTTGTACCTGATAAAACATGAACAATAAAAAAAAATAACTAAAAAGTTAATTAATAATTGGCAATTAATTATTTTGTTTGGTATCAAACAAGGGGGAAAATGTGCTTGACAGACGTGGTGTTATAAGTTGACTTAGTTCCCTTGAGGAGGCTTGAGCCCTGAGTTCAAATTCAAGTCGCAAAACTTCTTTTTATACATTTAAAAAGCGATCACGGTAACATTCACACGGATATTTCCGTCTCCCCATGAAATTGGGCTAAACAAAAACAATGGTAAAATTATTTCTAATCGCACAGATTTATTGTTGTTAGTCGAGATAAATTACAAAACTAATCGATAATGTAACGATCTGCAGGCCTTCTGTAAACACTGCTAAACACAACACAGCACATCTAACACAAGAACTTGACAACAAGAGCTTCGATAAACAATGTGGCGTTTTAATTACAAATACATCAACAGCCAATAAACACAACTGGCTTCACTAACTTCAAATGCTTTGCTACACAGCAGAACTGCCTAACTTAACACTACAAGTCTCTCTAGCTCAACATCTACATTCTCGAGGACTCATATGGTACTGCACCGTCCTTACTGACTTGCCGTCCTGGACTCAAATGTCCTTTTTTTACACACTTTCCCTCGACCGTAAAGGCTTTCGATGACATGACCATAGCATGACCTACTAGCAGCTCTGTCCCTTGTCTAGCGACAGCCGTTGACCTGTGTGATTGGCCTGAGTCGTGTGTATCAGTAGGCCGCACACACATTAACCCTTTCCGTCCGCCACTGGAGTTACTACAATATAGTTACATTTTTTAAAAAGTATTTTTAAAATTACCTTTCTATTAAACGTTCTTAGATTCCGTCCTGGAGTCTCCAACCGTGACCTCCGTGACTGTATGTCGAAGGTGCCGCTCCAGCAGAGCACTGATATAACTGGCGACTTGCTAGTAATGAATCAGCCAATGTGATTGACACATTAAAGTGGTAAACAAAATACTAAATTCTAGCAATAAAAATAAATGTTATTATACTGCCCGTAGGACGGTAGCGTGGCCGAGCGGTCTAAGGCGCTGGTTTAAGGCACCAGTCTCTTCGGAGGCGTGGGTTCAAATCCCACCGCTGCCAAGATAATTTTTTTTTTTGAATTTTTGGTTTGATTTTCCAATCGCTGTGCAAAAAAAAAAAAAAAAAAAAAAATGACGACTGTGAAAATGTCGGAAGATTAAAAATAAAATGAATAATTATTGTAACTTGTTTAATTATAACATAACACAAGTCAAATACTGCATTTAATTTAACGAAAAATATTAGGAAATATATCCATATACTTTGTTGTTATTTTTTAAGTCCGAGATGCTGGTGTTACTGTATAAGAGCTGGGTCAGTTGATCGTCTGGTGCAAATGGTTCTTTTACTTCAGAAAGAGGCGAAATGTTTTTACAAGGGAAAGGGACGTAACTCCTAAATAATTTTTTTTCCTTAAAGTTCCTTACAGACTTCTCTTCTCTTGAATATTTTTTCTCTAGGGCTGATGATGTAAAGATCATTCGAAGATTAAAATTGTATACAATTCAAAAGAAATTATTCGCTATTAGCTAGTTGAACCGATCGGATAATTTAATAATCAACACTCCTCTCACTGCTGTTTAAAATGTCTTTTACGAATTATCTGACGACTGTGATGGATGGATGTGCAAGTTGCGGATAATTTATTTTTACAGTACCTTGATATTAATCCTTAGATGCTAGGGTAGACTGTGCGGTGTATTACATATGGGAGTACGAACAAGGAACATACATCGGCACAGTAACCAAGTTCACTCCAGATGAAATAGAATAAAGGAACTATAATACAGAAAGGACCACGGTCGAGTCAGTAACTAAATATGATGTTATGATGACTTAATATGATGTTATGATGATTAAATATGATGTTATGTGGGAAGCGTCGCCGAGAGGCAAAGACACCCGACTCGAGCAGAGTTGTGTTTACTGAACGCCTAAAGGCAGCACGGAAAACCTTCTCCCAGATACCCCCCTCCCCACTGGTCCACCATTGAGATAGGACCATAGCGCTCTGAGCATGCTATAAGCATGAAAGTAGCTCTATGTAAAAGCGATATATAAATATTTCCTTTTAAGCGGTAACTGTCCTAAATGTCTACATCAATAATCTCTAACCCAGTGCCTATGTTGTTACTAAAATGTCGCGTTCAAAGTATTTCTACTACAGTGCGTCTCTAAACTAAACTTAGTGTCTAAACCTAAACCGAGACCAAGCGTGACAGAAGGCACGAAAACTGACCGGCAACGTCACAACCTGTGGGAAGCTTAGACCAATAGCTCGTAGCCACGTCTCAGGTTTGTACGATGTGGCAACGAGCTATTGGTCTAAACTGCCCACAGGTTGTGACGTTGCATGTTAATGTTGAGGCCTAAGCCATAGATTTGACGACTTTATTCATTTACATATTCTCGACTAGGTGTAAAGTCCTTTTACAGGTACACAAAATCAAATCCAAATCTTAAATAAATCCTATTCTAATCAGTGGCGTAGCATCCATGGCGCGAAGGGGTTCAATGAACCCGGGCCCACGACCATTAGGGGCCCACAACCTTTGGCGTAGCCACCATGGCGAGAAGGTGTTCATTGCGCTTGAGGCCATGACTTATGACCAGTTGGGGGCCCACTTGGCCAGTTGGGGGCCCACTTGACCAGTTGGGGGCCCACATGACCAGAAGGGGGCACACATGAGCCCTTGGGGTGGAACCAAAGTGAAAGCAAAAATTGTACTTTTGTGAAAACCGATTTAAAAAAGGTCGTTTGATTCTGTGAAGAAGTTCTACAAGGCTTTCAAGACTTGTAGAGAGTCATAACTAAATCAAACCAAATGGCATTATTACTTACAAAAAAAAAAGTACGATTGGAACAAGAATGCCTTTAGGTAAATGTATCGATACATCCAGATTATTCAATTTTTTGTCACACACTTAATTTGTCCTATTTGGGGGGGGGGGGGTGTCCCACCGAGATAAGATAAGATAAGATAATTTTATTGATCCAATCAAATGGAAATTCAGTTTCACTACAATTGACAACCTCAGCGTAACTACTTTACAAAAACAATATGGATGAAAAATTCGAACAACATTCACACACGAAACAAAGACACACTCACATCCAGCGCTTTATGAGTTTGACTTCTATGTACTTCTCGATGACGACAGCTGATCTTGTAACACTCTGACCGAAAGTGGGATAAAGGAGTTTTTAAATCTTTCAGTTTTACTCCTAATGGAAAGAAGACGACCACTTCGTTCAGATCTTATGTAATAGAGGTTTAATGGGTGAAGGTTGTCTTTAAGAATTGAGAGTGTTTTGATAATGCATCTTTCTTGAAAATGCTCTTCAAGAGATGGTAGCTGTATTTGATTGATACACGATGCTTTTTTAATTAGTCTATTAAGTCTTTGTCTTCTTGAACCCGGGCCCATGGGGGTCGTGTCTTGCTGCGCTACTGATTCTAATACAGGAGCAGCTTATTGAAATGTCCAAAAAAAAAAAAGGAAGCTTAAAACCAATGTTTTGACAAGAATAACACAAAGTCTGGTTTCAAAAACATACTCAAATATCGGATCCTGCATTGTGAGTCATTGTACAGAAGTTGTCAGCAGCTTTCCTGTTTTGTTATGTGGATTCAGTGACGTCATTAACCTCGTCACACAATTAATAGAATACTCAGAAAGACACAAAGATAAAGGCACATTCCTCGTCCCATATGCTAGGAAAAATTTGTACAAGTACTCCTTCTTCCCTAGCGCTATTAGAGCAAGGAATGGGTTGCCTGAGCTAGCCAGGAAACCCAGTGACTTGGCAGAATTAAGTCATTGGTTAATACGCATGACTAAATGCATGACGCATAGGATGTAATCATCTTCCTTTTTTGAAGTAACGTCTGTATTATATAAGATAAGATAAGTTTGTGTGGTAACACAAATTCAAAATCAGCCCCCGAAGTGGTCCACAGGCAGGAAACAAGGCAGGTTTCAATTTTCAGAAGAATATTAGAATGAAATTCTATCAGAAGTGGTCCACACAGGCAGGTAAAAAAGGCAGGTATTAATATTTTTAGAAAGAATATCATTATGAAATGTTATCAAAAGTAAATGACAGAGAAGAATGGAGAAAGAAGGTTGACAGATTCTGTGTGGTACCCCAAAGGTCCAGCAGACCAAGGGATAGGTGAAAGTGAATGTGAAGTTAGATGTGAACCTAGCCTAACTGTTGTCTTATGATGAGTATCTAATTGATCTAATTATTTTGTAAAGGGTCAATCTCTTATTCAAAGCCTCAAGAAAAAAAAAACATTTCCGTAAAAAAAAAAAAAAAAAAAAAAAATCTTTCTTTCCTATTTAGTAGTTGTAGTTAACGTGATAATATGTAAAAATGCTTATTAATTGTTGTTTTAAATTATGTCCAATTTATATGCATAGTAAATAGATTTTTTCTCTGTAAAAAAAAGTTTACATTTTTTTGTAAATATAGTATTTATTATGACAGAACTTACATAACTTAGCAATACAATTGTAAAAAAAAAAATATTTTTTGACCAAAAATCTAAAACCATTTGCATAATTGTGTAAAAAGAAATAGCAAACTAATGTCTCCCTTACTAAAAAGCCTCCACTGCTTGTTAATATTAATAGTGAATAGTTGTAAAAATGATGTATTTTTATGAAAAATCTGCTGGCATTATTAATTAAAAAAAAAAAGATTTTTCGCTTTCAGAAAAGAAAAAAAGCAGCCGTCGCATCAGAACTTTGAATGATCTAAAATATCATGATGTCCGATTTTCATTTTCTCTTCTAGTTTCTGAGATCTAAACGGGACGGACGGACGGACAGACAGGCCACACAAAACTAATAACTTAAAACTTTCGGGGGCCGCTAATAAAATAATGAAATAAAACAATTAGATTTAGATTCCAGATCTATGAACAAATTATTTTAAAGTAGGCCAACAGTAATATTGCGATAAGAAAACTATTCAACTTTCTGATTCTAAACGTAAATGATCACCTTTACAATATGGCGGAGTCCAAAAGGAACGACGTGCTACTTTGCCGACAAGAATTGAAAAACATTAAAGCCGAATTAGCTAAAGATAATTTAACAGATAAAGGTATACATATTTAAGCTAACTTTAGATTTATATTTAGTCTTGATTATAGTCTATTAAACCTAATTAAGCAATTTTCCAGGGTTGAGCCTATGTCAGTATGTGTCTGTTACCTGTAGACTGTCTCAGTCAGTGTCTGTGAGACTCAGTGACACTCAGTTGTCTCAGTCACACTAGTGACACTAGATTTGACTAGATCAACTTGAACTAGAATTAACTAGATCTAGATTATCTTAGATCTAGAAATTCTCAAACTCAAAGATTAAAATTTCTTAATTCTTAATCAATCTATATGCCATATCGTCAATTGTGTATATGTCACAGTATATCAAGTATATATGTGCCCTTACATCTGGAGTCTGGAGTGGATTATTATTATAATGACAATCTCCAATGCGACTTCTGAGTCATTGATTATTGATTATTTGTCTAAAGACCACGGGGCATGGTGATGCAAATGAAATATTATCTTGATGAATTTAAAAGTCATTTTAAGCTATTAGATGTCTTTTTGCCACTTCTTCACTTCCATTGTGACTCACCAATTTAGAACTTCAACTGTGCCAGACTTTGTCTACATTTAATGTGGCAAAATATGCAGGTAACAATTGGGTTTTGCGAGGTCATTTGAAATACTGAACTCATTATTTATCTTGATCATAAACAAAACATTTATAATTTGGATAGATTTACTTGTTGTTACATCATAATTATAATCTATTGAGCTAAAAAAATATTTGCCATGATTTGGCTCATGGTTAAATTACTATTGTTAGAAACACGCGCACACACTTTATAACATCCTGCCACCATTAGGCACTCTGCAAACACAGCTCGGCTTGAGTCTGGTTTAAACTTGAGGCCCCATCCCCACGAGATAGAGATATATAATATTTTTTTAAAAACTTAGTTTGTTGCGTTGAGTTGGACCATTAAATTTTATTTATTAAATCTTGTTTTTTTTTTTCCCTACAGAGATTAAAAAGTTAAAGCAAAAGAGAAGAAAACTGAAAGCCCAACTTGCTGCGGCCAAATCTCTCAAGAGTGACACTCTGAGTAAGTCAAGTATATTTACATTTCAATTTAAAACACACTGTAAACTATGTCTGGGAATATCATTGCAAGATTTTATATCAATTAGGATATTATTTTTAGGTTTATGGTTTAGGTTTTAGGTAATTATTTTGGATTTCTGCATAAAAAAAAACAACATAGAATGTTAACAAAAATGTATTTACAGCATAAATTAAATTTGTCAAAGTCTGAGAAAGATTATGTTAAAGGTTTAAGTGAAGCTAGCTTTTATCATTTATGTAAATATAAAATTGCAGCAGGAGAATTATTCAAATAGAAATTTAACAGATTTATACTTAGTCCCAACATGTTATGTCTGTCTAAATAAAGAAATATGTAAGTTTTGGGAGTTGACTCTACTAGCTATCCCCTTAAAAATGTTTTTAAAAAAATTATATTACTAAAAGACGCAGATTTTTTTTTCTACCCTACCATAGCCTCAACTACTGCTTAATTGTGAACCATAGTTAATTATTTAATATTGTTTTAACCTTCTGATACACTCTATTATTCCATGTTAAAAATGTATTAATTATCATTCTTTTTTAACCCAATGTTTCCGTGTCTTTTGCATTGGTATTTGAAAAATATGGAAGAAAAAAAAAATGTGATTTTCCTTTTTTTTTTTTTTTCATGGAATTTTTCAAGGAATTCACATAATTTTAAAAATTATTTATTTGAAAAATGTTTTAAGAGCTATGTTTCTACTATGTATCTGCTTCCTTTTTATGTATGATATTGATATTTTTACATTTTAGATGACGAGGTCCAAAATGGAGAGACAGGGGAAGGAAAAGATGAAGAAGAAGAAGAAACTGCAGAGGATAATGAGGAAGAAGAGCCTATGACTGTGGACGCCACATCACAGTCGTCAGATCCCCCTGCAATAGGAGACACGTCCTTTGCTTCTCTGGAAGGGAAAGTCAGTGAGCTGACATTGAAAGGTGTTGCAGACATGGGCTTTACGCACATGACACCCATACAGTACAAGTCAATACCTTACCTGCTGGAAGGGAGGTAAGCTGTAGTGCTAACAAGGAACAATTGCTTACTATCATTCTCGGCCTGTTCACTATTTCAAGAAAAATGAAAGCTGATTTTTAACTTTACAAGACCATTATGTTCTTGTATGCTCTTCTAATTTTATTTTTAGTGTGTTTTTTTTTTTTTCCTAATTGTAAATGCATTCCCTTTTATCTTTAACTGATTATCTAAACATTAATTAGGAAACCCTACTCTAGCTAGATGTTTATCTGGGATCATTATTCTTAAAATTCAGTTGTATTTTAAATATCATGAACTGCTTTCCAAATTTTTATTTTGTTTAATTTTGTTTATTGTAAATGTGTGCCATGGTTTTTAAAGTGCATTTAACTGCTAATTCTTAATTATCTTTTAAATACAATGTTTAATCCTGAACAAACATCTTTTAGTTTCACAAATTCAAATGAACAATTTCCTTCAATTAAAACAATAATTAGCTTTGAAGATTCATCCAAGTCACAAACACATCTAAAAGTGAAATTATGTGTAGAATTTTCAACACTGAGTCCATCTGCATTTATATCATAGCAAAAGTAATCATTGATTTTACACTAGAATTTTGTTATGTGTTTGGATAAAAAATACGATGACAGGTTTTTTTCTTTTTCTCTTTGATTCATGACAGAGACCTGATGGGGGCTGCAAGGACAGGTAGTGGAAAAACTTTGGCCTTTCTGATTCCTGCTATTGAACTGATTTACAAGTGTAACTTCATGCCTAGAAATGGCACTGGCGTCATTGTCATATCCCCCACCAGGGAACTCTCCATGCAGGTAAGTTTTATTAAAATATTTTTCTCAATCCTAATACCTTGATATTGTTTTTTCTCATGCTAAGGCAAACATATATAAGCTAAATTGTTTGGTCAACATTTCTTTCAGACATTTGGGGTGCTGAAAGAGCTACTTAAGTACCACCATCACACTTATGGCCTGGTCATTGGAGGTACTAATCGAGGGGATGAAGCTAAAAAACTGTCCAAAGGCATTAATATTTTAGTAGCAACACCAGGCAGATTACTTGACCATCTCCAGGTATTTAACTCTATTTGACTAGTTTATATTTTGATAATTTTTTAAAAAGATTTTTATCATAATCATTACTGTAAACATAAACATTAAATCTTAAAAATAAAACAAAATATCTTTCAGACAATTTAAAATATAAGTTTCACAGGTCTTTATTAATATTTTAAAACTTTTTGTTAAAAAGCTTGGCTTACTTCATTTTTATCAAAATGGATTCTCAATTTTTAGTTCAGTTTGAAAGTTATTTTATATTGTTTTTGTATAGCTTTACTAATAATTTAAACAAGTTAATGAATGTATAATCTGGGCAATCTTTTTAATTTTTTAGTAAATTTATTCATAAATTTGAATTATAAATGGCGAGTTCACTTAGTGTCTTGTTAATTCAATCTTGGTAAAACTTACATTTATATATATATATATAAGAGTCTGAAATGTCAGTTGTTTTTTTTTTTAATACTTGAAATTATTTAGGAAAAAAAAAGCCATTTTGTTTTATTTAATCTTATTTTCATGAATAATCCATGTCATTCAGAGCTAACATTTATTTGCGGCAAGCCTCTAGTATGATTATCACAATGACATTGAGCGTTTGTTATTTGTAATTGGTAATAAATCCAACATCACTATGTCTTTCAGATTGTGAGTACATAGTTGTTTTTTTTTTTTTGTGTGTTGGTGTTGGTTAGTAGCACAGATCTCATTTCTTTTGAATTCTTTTTGTCTAGACCAAAAGCTCATTCTATATAGGGTTTAGACTACTGTCGGAAGTCTATGTTGCCTTTTTAATGTAGTAAAGTAGGAGTAAAAAACAACAACCTTTAAAGCATTAGTTCTTACACACAGCTGCGTGTTTGGTTAACTCCAGATGCAGTATAATGTGTGCCAGGAATTATAAGAAGAGATTTTCCTATTTTGAGAAAACAATTTATTTTTGTTTTTACATTAAACCAGATGTTTTAGCTGTTTTAATTTTATTTCTAGAAAGTAGTCAACCATAGAGATGGGGTATTTTTTTATTTTTAATTTTTTAAAATTAATTTTTAGTCTTATTTTGTTAGAAGTTAAAGAGGACTTTTTCAAACCAGAAGCTGGTCAGTTATCTTATAAAATACAGACAAAAAAAAGAAGATGATAACAATGTATGAACAGGGGTCTGAAACAAGTAGACATAGCGCTAATTTTTCTTGTAGTTTGAACTCTTTGTTGTCAACTGATTTCTTCTCCCAGATACCCCCAGCCCCCCCAACTGGTCCACAAATGAGATTGGACCATAAACGTTCTGAGCATGCTATAAGCATGAAAGTAGCGCTATATAAAATCTATGATTTATTTATTTATTTACAGAACACCAAGGACTTCCTGTTCAAAAACCTCCAGTGTCTTATTATTGACGAGGCCGACAGAATCCTGGACATGGGCTTTGAGGAGGAGATGAAGCAGATTATAAGACTCTTGCCTAGTAAGTTAGTACTTGACTGCATCACGTGTAACAGGGTAAACAAAATGAGAAATTTGAACATAAATAATAGCAGTCTAACCTGAGTCTAACGATATTATATGGTACATTTAGTGCATACACCCTTGTGACTAACTTGATTGAAACTTGTTTGGGTTTACAAGGTAAGGACCAAATAAACTAATTAATGTAAACCATACCTCACTACAGAATTAATAGTGTCATTTCTTTTTTTTTGTTCAATTCTTTAAGATGCCATTATCACTAAACTGTTGTAAGCATATTATATTTCTTAATGTAGAACTTGAATAAAGCTTGAACAGACTTCTTTGTTTAAAAAAAATCTGAATGTAACTTTTTTTTAAAAATATGCACACCTTTTAACATCAGTATAGTTGTATGTAGAAACACACATAAAATAAGGGCAACTTAAACAAAATAGAGCTCACACTAACCTTCATTATGATAGGCTTGAAGGCGCATTACATCAGGATCTATTTAGCCCACACAATCAAACCATCCACCCACTTTTACTCTTGGTTACATCAGAAACACATGCTCCATGATGAGGTGAAATTTGTTTTAATTGTTGCACACCACTGTTATAAGTGTTTTTTTCTAATTACATTAGGCCACAATTAATCTAAGGGGTTAACCATGTCATTTACAGTTTTGTAAATTGATTTTTTTTTATACAGAAAAACGTCAGACAATGTTGTTCTCTGCCACACCAACACGCAAGACAGAAGACCTGGCCAGAATATCTCTCAAGAAGGAGCCTCTCTATGTTGGAGTGGATGACCAGAAGCAGGTCGCCACAGTGGAAGGTCTAGAGCAGGTGAGTTAACTACAGCCATAGAACTAAAGTAGTAAAATACTTACTTCAACAGTATGGCATCTTTTTTTTTGTGGGAGGATGCAAGCTAGTACCTGCCATGTTAAAAACTGTTTTGTATTTCAAATCTGCTTGCGCTGGCTCAATTCTGCCACATCCCAGTCAACTTCTCTTAAATCATATTACGAACTCTTTTTTTTTTAAAGGCTGCACCACACATTTTTTTTCTGGTTATGGCAAGGTCTATGGCCTTTTTAAATGTCTGAGCTGAGAAACAAAAAGAAAACAAATAATTGAACTCTATGTCACAGTTTCAGCAATGTTTCCTACACTTTTGTCCCTATATTAGTTTAAAACAGCTTTTTCTATTCTAGTGGTCTCAAATAAAGTTGGGGTTGGGATAATGTACAATACAAGGTTACATTAAATCTTTTGTTATCCTTTTTGCCAACCAGTGTGTTGGCTTGTAACAATAGAAACATAAAATTTACAATCTGCCCTATGGACTGAAAGGAAAGCTTGACTTAGGGTGTTTATTACATCATATGCATGTTTAGTTATGTCATTCTTTGATTGGAAACTTTTGAGCAAGCTAAGATCTTAACATATTCCTTTGCATAAGGGACTCTCTTTTAAAACTAAAGACTTCTTGTTCCTTGTGTGACATGGCAGTTTGCCAATTAAACCCCCCCCCCCCCCCCCTGATAAGTTTAGATTGAAACTTATTTGTAAGGGAAGTTTCACTGTAGTTTTGTTTGTGTACAGTATTAGAACTAAGAATTGATTCTTGTCTGCTCAGGGCTATGTTCTGTGTGAGCCAGACAAAAGGTTTCTCTTGTTGTTTACATTCTTGAAGAAGAACAAGAAGAGGAAGATCATGGTGTTTCTCTCCTCCTGCATGGCTGTCAGGTTCTACTCTGAACTGTTAAACTACATCGACCTACCAGTCATGTGTATACATGTAAGTAGAGCTGAGCTTTCTAACAATCATAACATGTTGGTGTGTATACTCTCTGCAAATACTTTTTTTGAAGCCATAATAGAATCCACTTATTTAGTAAATTTACATTTACTTATTAAAAAAAAAAAAAAAATTAAAAAATTAAATATCTACATGTTAGTCAAAGTACCTTACTAAGTTATAGGTTCTAATGCAAAAGTGTTTCAATATTGACAATTACAAAAAAAAAATTATATTGAAATAGCAAAATAGTTCACCATACTGCTGGCAAAATTTTTCATCACATCTAAGTGTGGTCCAGTGAAGATTAAGTTTAAAAATACAATTATTTCATCACATCTATAAGTGTGGTCCAGTGAAGATTAAGTTTAAAAATACAATTATTTCATCACATCTATAAGTGTGGTCCAGTGAAGATTAAGTTTAAAAATACAATTATTTCATCACATCTATAAGTGTGGTCCAGTGAAGATTAAGTTTAAAAATACAATTATTTCATCACATCTATAAGTGTGGTCCAGTGAAGATTAAGTTTAAAAATACAATTATTTCATTACTAGCTAGTTGTAAATTTCATGGAACTAATTAGATATACTCAACTTAGTCTTACTAATTAAGTCTACCAGTAGAGTCTGAAGATGCATCTGTTTCATATTTTACTAAGTCTAACTATTTAAGCTCACCAATACAGTGGGTCTGAAGATGCCTCTAACTCAGAAACATGTGTGTGCTAAATGTAATGAGATTTGTCTGGCCTAATAGTTGACCTTCCTGACTTAACAGGGCAAACAAAAACAAACCAAGAGAACGCAGACATTCTTCCAGTTCTGTAATGCTGAAAGTGGCACCTTGCTATGTACAGATGTTGCCGCCAGAGGTCTGGATATACCACAAGTGGATTGGATAGTTCAATATGACCCACCTGATGATCCCAGAGTAAGATTTTCTTTTTGTATACTTACATGTTTGTGTTTTTTTGTTTTGAGGTCTTTTTTTTTCCGTTTTGTATGCTTAAACTTGAATACTCATTAAGATTTGTTATTACATACTCAAAAATGTGTGTGTGTTTGATGATCTCATTATTTTTCCTTTTCTTTTTTTCCACTATCTGACTTATAGTTTGTTTAAATATTCTTCTTTCAACTGTAGCACTTTTTTAAGAAGACAAATGAAGCAACAAAATATCTCTACATAAATCAGTAGTAAGTGTCATATGTACTGAACAAGCATCTTAATCTTTGGATAAACAGACAATAGGATACAGTCGTTTTCAGTAGTTAACAAGACCGTTAGAATATAGCTACCTGGTAATGAACTGAAACCCCATCAGCTGACATCCTCTTTCATCTTGCAGGATTCTTGGTCTATGATGTAGTCACTTCTAGTTCTTATGGAACATCTGAAACTTACAACTCAGTTTTACATTTTTATGATTCCTTATCTCAGCTTGGAAATTCTTTATCGGGTCAAAAATAAAACTGGGTGGAAACGGTGCTTGAAAATGGCATTAACGGTTTTACTATAAATATGAAGGTTTATGCATATCTTGGGAAAAGAATTATTTGCTAATTGGCCAAACAGGGAAAATTCAGATTTGAGTTTTATAAATATGTGAAATATAATAATCAGATAATTAAATTTGGCTTGGAGGTTTTGCCAATTTTTATCTTGACCACATACGTCAAGCAGATATTCTTGCTGGACCTCATTAAAGAGTAAAATAAATAAGTAGAAGTTCGGGAAATTTTGTGCACCATCTTGTAAGTCTGGATCTCTAGAGGCCTATCACCAAACGAGAATCTGTCTTTTAACATTGTCATAGCAAGAGCAAAGTAATCGCTCTTACAAAAAGTCATCAGCTTGGTAAAGGAGGTATTACCTTTTTACAAAAATTTTTTATATTTTTTTTTGTTCTGTTACTTGTTAGTATAAAGATTAATATGTTTCAAATATCTGTTTTCTTGTTGAGATGAATGTCCAAAATACTTGTTGGGCTGGTGTTAGTCCTTGCTATGTTTCTTTTCTTTTTTTTTTTTTTCCAAACTCTCATGTTATGAACATTTCCTTATTCTAGGAATACATTCATCGTGTCGGACGAACTGCACGTGGAGAAGGGAGCAAGGGTAATGCTCTCCTGTTTCTGAACCCACAGGAAATAGCGTTTCTGAGATACTTGAGGATAGCCAAAGTTCAAGTGAATGAATTTCAGTTCCAGTGGAGTAAAGTGTCTAATATACAGCCCCAAGTAAGTTGCTGTGCACTCCAATCTCTCTTAAGGTAATAGCATTCCATTCTAGAATCTAGGACAGAGGTTCCCAAACTGAGGCCTGAATAGGTGTTGCGCACTAATAGTACAAATTAGTATTGCAAGTAGAGTTTCTAATTAGAAAAAAGCAGAGATTAAAATAATATTTGATTTATTGGTTACACAAAATTTGAATCTTAAAATGGGATTAAGTGATACATTCAATTTTTTGTGTGTATCAATGCCATATTATATAGCTTCCCCCCCCCCCCCCCCCCCCCAGTTCTCTTTACGTGGTTTTTATTTCTTGTTGTGCACCATTTTTTTTTTTTCTGTTTTCTTGTACATTCTATATTTATAGATGTATTTATACAAGATTTCTACATGCTTGCACTACAGACTTCAATGACCCGAAATCATCAGTTGTAAAGCCTCATTATTTTTGTCATATTTTTATGATTTTTTTTTTTCATGTTAGTTTTAATAGTTTTTAACAAAACAATTTCAATCCAGATATGTTTTAATTTTTCCTTTTCACACTTATGATTTATTGAAGTTAAAACGTAAGGTAGCTGTTCTGCTAAGTTTTCCAAATGTGTGAAGAGTTTCTTGTCAACAAAGTTTGAGATTTCCTGGTTAACAGAGCTCATCTTCAGGGGACACAAATAGCTTACCTATATCCTTAGATTGTGATGGTAGCATTAAAGCAGTTGTCTCCCATTTTCAACCTGTGGATTGTTTTAGTCACACCCTGTAGTAAGACTCAAATTTAAAGGGGAATAATTCTTTTTTTTTTTTTTTAAATATTCTCCTCCTTGATAGTGTCTAAGGCTATGATGTTCAGTGATTGATGGTTACAATTACACGTCTTTTAATGAATTTTGATAGAGCTCTCCTTATAATGATACATGACACAGCATCATCATGCTGCTCCTACTCTCCCCCCCCCCAAACTTTTTTTTTTTTTTCGAACAATTTAATGCTTCCTTATCTCATCATACAAAGTCTGGGGTGTATTGTGTTAGTAATAACAAACTAGATCTGAATTAGACAATAAGCAAGATTGTCATTCTACTGATGGAATCTTTGAGTGTACTCTATTTACATACCACATTATAATATTAACTCCCTTTGGCGAGGGAAATAATTCTAATGACAAGATAAACTAACACAATTTTAATTTATTCACTGACCATATTTCCTGCATCGACTTAACCACACCATTTCTGCATTGACATAACCACACCATATCTGCATTGACCTAAACACACCATTTCTGCATTGACATAAACACACCATTTCTGCATTGACATAAACACACCATTTCTGCATTGACATAAACACACCATTTCTGCAGTGACGTAACCACACCATTTTAAACTTCTATTTTCCAGTTGGAGAAATTAATTTCTAAAAACTTCTACCTCCACAAGACAGCCCAGGAAGGCTTTAAAGCCTACATCCGAGCTTACGCCTCCCACAAACAGAAAGCTATATTCGATGTCTCCAAACTAGACATCAGCAAAGCTGCTAAATCATTTGGGTTTGCTGTGGCACCCTACGTTGACCTAAGTATCCTTTTACTGGCATTGTTTAGAAACTTTGTGTAATGTACAGGTAGAATATGAAGAGGTCAGGAAGCCATGAAATGTAGTTTGCTCCAGCTGAATAAAAATATAGTCAACAGTCTGTAGCATTTGGAGTGACCTCTCCACTTCTGGGTCAAAGCCTGGGCGGTAAATTTACAAGTGCAGGCTGACCACACGTCAACACTCGCCTCTCTTCCTTACAGAGTATTGTGTTACTTATCTGAGACACACATTTTTATGGGTGGCCGAGCGGAAAAGTGCTTGACTTCCGAACCAAGGGTTCCGGGTTCCAATGTAGGTGAAGACGAGTTTTTTTTTTCAGATTTGTAGAGCACTCCTGAGTCCACGCAACTCAAATGGTTAGCTGACATTAGTTGGGGAAAGTAAAGGGGATTGTGTGCTGGCCACATGATACTCCCATTAACCATTGTCCATAGAAACAGATGACCCTTACATCATCTGCCCTGTAGATTGTACAGTCTGAGAGGGGAATTTTTCTTACTAACCATTTGTAGTTGACCTTACTCAAGCAGGGTTCCAACAGTCTGTTGTGCTGTCAGCCTAAGAAATTAAAACTTGGTTACAATGCTGAAAAAGCAACATTTTTATTTTTGTAATTAAACAAATTTGTTTTGCAACATGTTTTTGTATTAGCTGTTTTGATCCTTGACCTTGGCACCAGGTGTTATAAAAACCAAGAGTCAAAGCAGAAGTACATCCCATGGAGGTGGGTATAAAAATACCAAACAGCTGAAAAAATCTCGAATGTTTAAGAATGTTGGTAAGAAATGACAGGAAAGAGAAAACTCTTGGCCCTGAGATATTTGTTCTGTGTTGATTTTAAGGAGACCAGATATTTCATGCAGAATAAAAATATTTGTAAAAATTTAAATGGCCGTAAAGTTTTTTTGTTTGTTTTGTTTTTATTTTATCTCTTTCTTACTCCTCGATCACATTTTTCTTTCTCTTCATAGTCTCATTGTCTTGTCTTAGAGTAATATCATTTAATGGTCAGCTTAGCAGAAACATGTCCAGAACTTCCAACTGGTCATCTCCAAGCTCCAAGCAGGGAAATGAAATCCTCAAAGAGATCAAAACTATCTTCAATGTATTTTTTTTATTCCAATGAAACTTCAACCATTCTTTTTGAACTATTTAATTTTATTATCAATAAGAGAATTGAGACTTGAAAAAAAACAACTTTTTATGCTTTTAGTTCAATGATCGTTAAGCTAAGGTCCAGTTTCTTTTGTGGACATAGGGGGAGAGGGTATCTGAGAGGTTTGCGCACTTCCTTTAGGTTCTCAGCAAATACTATACTCAGCTTTAGTTTGGTTTTAAAATTCGTAACCAAAAACAATTGAAAATTAAAAAACACTTTTTTTTCCGAAATAAATGAATGATTGTATTTAACAGTTCTATCTTACTCTGGTTCTCAACAGTTATCTTTGCCCAACTCATTGAAGTCCAAGATATTTTATACCAGTGCTAAATATTGCTTGGGAACTCTATTGAAATATATAAGTATTTTTTTTAAATGTCTTTTTTTTTATATATAAATCTGAGAGAAAAAAATTCTCCTTTAAAAAATAACTAAAAGTTTAACATGTCTAAGTTATGTAATTCAAAAGCTATATCTCACTGAGTCCCAAAGTGGTCTATATAGACACCCAGGGGTCTACGAAGACTTAAAAAGGGGTCTACGAAAGTTAAAAAGGGAATTAGAAGTCTACGAGATGTGCACGGGGGGTCTACGATAAAGAATCTCAATTCAGTATGTCGTTGCTTTAATTTTGGCAGTTGGAATTTTTCCATACACACATTTATGATTTGTACTTTAGGAAATCTAACGATTTTTATCCTGCTGATTGAATGAAAATTGTTTTATTTAATAACTAGATTTCAAGAGTGTAGTTTTGTCTAGTTATAACTTTAACAAAAAGAAATGTAGACTGTACAGCGTTAAGTATTTGAAATTGAACTTCATTACTTCCTTGTCAAACAAGCGAGTGTTAATGTGCCATTTTTTTTATGATCCTATGAAACCAATTAAGCTGGAGGATCATTTGAGATGCTGTCACCCTGATGAAAAAGATAAAGGTTTGCAAAACTTTCAAACACTCAAAGATAAAGTTCATAAAACACCCACAAAAATCTCTCTTTGACATGACATAGAGAAGATGATGATTAGTGAGCGTTTTTACTATATCTTTTTACTTCTAGCCAAGTACTGAAAATCTCACACAATTGGCAAATTATTGATTTTAGCAGCCAGTTGAAGAAATTGTAAAAACTCTTACACAGACTTGTATCATTAAAGAATTTCATGTTTGGGTTTTGTGACCGGCGTCTTGTTTTGTGACCGGTGTCTTGTTTTGGGCCTATTGTTGAAGAATGCAATTTGGAAGACATGGTCGGCATTCTCTGGTGACACTCCAGAAGAGAAAATTTCAATGGTCCCAATTTTCAGCTCCCGGAAGATGTTGTCTCATGATGTCTCCCGGAAGATGTTGTCTCATGATGTGTACGGTTCTGATAGGAAAAATTAGAAGTGGTCGGGATACTTTATAATAGGTGTCATCTTTCTTGTATATCGAATGAGAGCTTGTCCGTTTTTCTCGTGTTTACAATTCACTATTAGTTTCTTCATTTCGTACTGATAGACTGTTCAAGTGTGTATTTGTTTTCTCACATTTGGAAAGTGTGTCAGCCTTCTATTTCGTTCTATGTCAACATTATAGAACAGTGTTCTTGCTGTTGTTGAGCTTGACAAGGTCACACAATATGTTTTGTACAAAATCTTTTGGATGTTCCTTCAGATTATGTGGATAATTATATTCTAGCCCAAACCTCCCGACGGGAGATGCGAGCAGGCAAGGTGACCACCGAACGTCAGTCCAGGCATCATGAGTTGTTTTGTTTAGAAAGTTTGTCAAGCTCTGAAGGACTATTTTTATATTGGTCACGAAAAAAATGTAACTGTTTGGAGAACTTGTCTGATTCGCTAGCATGGTAGCTGTTAGCTCCAGTTTATCTATTTCTGCTCTGTGGTTGTCATAGAGCTCATTAGTTACAAGGAACTTAATTTTTTAATTACTTTTTGTTATTTTTCTCCCTCAGTGCGGCCCTAATAATAACACAATAATGGGACACGCACAGAGTCATTGAAAAGCCAACATATTACGCAAACCTTTTTTTTTTTTTTAGAGCGGGGGTTAACTCCTGTTGAATAATCGCTATTAAATGCAGATTATCGTAAGGATTTATGGAACCTGATTTTCGAGTCCCTCCACTTACCGGCACGCACTACGAAAAGCGGCTTATTATCCTCAAACCCAAAGCACTTAGACATAAAAATGTTTCTGGAGAGCGCGGCCGTTGGAATATTTTGTTTATACAACAATCCTACTTGACTCAGTGGGGGGTCTATGTTTAGGGTTATATGCCGGAATATTTGTCAAGCATAATAAACGATCCGTTATTTGCTTGTGTGTGTATTAAAAAACTTCTCCATAAATTATTGACTTTACAAATATCGCTGTCTTACCATGGCGTCAACGGAACAATAGGCTACATTTTAAATTGAAATGGAAAAGGCTTTCAAAAATATGTTCAACAAATCTACATAAAAGTCAAGTGTGTGGGAGACTTACAAAAAAACACAAAATAAAGGGTAGGGGTGTGACTTAAATATTATACATTTGTACCGTATATAGGGCATGAATGTATATATTAGGGGTGCACCGGATAGTACTTTTTGATATCCGGCCGGAGCCGGATATGACCGGATAGTAAAATTTGATATTCGGCCGGTGCCGGAGCCGGAGCCGAATACCTGAGTGTTTTGTAAATAGCTTGTATTGCTGAGCATTTTACGAAACTGTTAAATAACTGTTAAATAATAATTTTTTGGTATTATTTTTTTCCTTTTATATACCTTATTGTTTTAAACTCTTTTGCTGATTGATTTATTAAAGATTAACAGTATTTATAAACATAAATTAATCTGTGTAGCATGAGCGTGTCTGTGTGTATGTACGAGGCCACCAACTATAAAGGCTGTGTGTTGGAGGGTCAATGTAAAATATGTTAGTATATATTTAACTAGTTACTAATGTAAATCTCTCATCTGGCTTGTATGGTGGTTGGATGTATGTGTTCAATAATTTCTGACCAACAACTGGTCATCAGACTTGTAATTTTAAGTCCAAAGACTGCTTCTGGTTCTGGCTTCAAGGGCTTAATACTGATAGCTGTTAGTTAATAGTTGGAATCTGAAGCGTAGTAGGTCATATATTTATTAATCCATTTGCGGCAAACGATATTTTATTAACAGCAGGAACATCTATTATACCTACTCATAGCCTGAGCTTTAAATGTTGCGAAGCATAGATTTAATTGTAGTCTGTAGGCCTATTATTGTTATCAATGTTTAGATCTACTGTTATATAGATCTAAGAGAATTAGGAAAACCAACTATAAAAGAAACAAAATCACCCACACCCTCCCTACCAAAAAAAAAAAAACATAAATAGACTTTGTGTTCGACTGATTGTAACAACCTGGTCAGATAGACTTAGTGAGCCTACACATGTAGTCCTAGGTTAGTGTGTATAGTTGATGGTGTTGACCTTCACGCGTTTTTTTTCCTTGGGCATACGCAATAGTGTTTAGTGTGCAGGCAAAAAAAAGATAACACATTGGCATGATCAGTCAAGCATATAGATAAATTATCTCTTTACCTTAGTTACAGAGGTCAAGTGTTTCTTAACATTCCAGCATATTGTTTGCTAGATCTAATTGTGGTGCTTTAGATCAATTTATTTTCTGCGATGTTAAATTTAATTGATAGGTTTTCCTTAATATATTAAGTCAATAGAATTAAACAATGAAATTAGTTTTCTTTCTAAAGGTTTTAATACAAGGGTAAAAATACATACACGCACACATGCACATATTAGTTTTATTGTATTGTGCAACGAACGTGTGTTCAGCGCCCTAATGACATTTCTCTCCAAGTAAACAAACTTAGTGTCACCATCTAGTGACCTCTAGACAGTCTCAATAAGTCTTAACAATTTGCGTTAATCCATTCTGGCTTAAGAATGGTCAATGTCTATATTCTCTATCAATACATTGTCATGGATTAAACAAATAAGAAGTTGGGGGTGTTGAGTCTCTTGAGCCCTCCCTTTAAAGATACCCTTGGTCAGTGTCTGTTTGGCTTGTAGTCCTGACTCATACGTGAGACTTAACTCAAAGTAAACAAACTTATTACCCGTCCAATGGTATAAAAGGTATGGTTTGTGGTCCAGACCCTTGATTGACAACCTATCTCATAATAAACTAACTCATACCAAATTAACCTTATAGAGATTTGGCTTGTAGTCCCGCCTCTAATAAAAATTCTAATCCAAGTAAACAAACTCAGTTCCCTCATAAGATGTGACCTCTAGACAGTGTCGACACGTTGACATCTGGCTTAATGTGGTCAGCTGCCTATTTGTGAACTCATATGTTATGGACTAAACAAACAAAAGGAGGTGGGGGTAGCTCATCTCTACCTCTGGAGATACACCCGCACATCTTTGACAGATTATCAGCGTGACGAAGTTAAGGAATATGACATGTTTACTAGACCACTCAAAGGTCAAGACAAGCCAGTGTGCCAGACATCGCTGCTACGTATGTAATACGAATTTGTTAATGTTAAGTCTAGTCCCCCCCCCCCCCCCCATAACAAACCTAGTTCCCTCGTGTGACCTCTAGAGAGTGCTTACGTCCATCGTATCTGACTTGGGGTCACCTGTCAATCAATGAACTCAATGTGATGGGCTAAACAAATAAAAGGGGGAGGGAGTTGCTCATCTAGAAATATACCTGGTTACCTTAGAGGTGTGGCTCTTGTAGTCCAGCCCCCCCCCCCCCAATAAAGATTAACTACTAAGTAAACAAACTCAGTTCCCTCGAAAGGTGTGACCACTAGAGAGTGTCTATACGCTGACATTAAACCTACGTCCATCGTATTTAACTTGTGGTTACCTGCCTATAAAAAACTCAATGTGATGGACTAAACAAATAAAAGGGGGTGGGAGCTGTTCATCTCTACCTCTGGAGATATACCCGCACAGCTAGACAGACGTCTGGTCAGCATGACGTAGTCAAGGAATGTAACATTTTAACATGTTAACTAACTTACTCAAAGGTCAAGACAAATTGAAAAAAGTGCCAGCCATTGCATCTCTGTATGTAAAGCGCATTTATGATGTAAAGTTTCATCTCTATTTATATTAAGTTATAAACATGCCTTGTCTTTATAATAAACGATGTTTGGTGCATATTTATAATGGCTCTATTTTTAAGCACATTATTTTGTTTTCATATAAACATTAATACATTCTATAACAGACAGTAATGGAACGAGGTCCACTTTATGCATATTAAATAGGTGTATTTTTACTATCCGGTTTACTATCCGGTAGTGATATCCGACCGGAGCCGGATAGCACCGGATAGTAAAAAATGCCGGATATTCGCCAGAAGCCGGAGCCGGAGGGACTATCCGGTGCATCCCTAGTATATATATATACTACAGACAAGCACGGAGTCAGAGGCGTGGTGAACAAAACGTGCGCCCGGGCCAAGAAACTTTAAAAAACACCACATAGAAATATCGGCTTATAAATAAAAAGTATTTAACAAATACAGGTAATACAAATAACATTAGAATGTATTTACCTAATTAAAATATTTACAATAATAATTATTTTTCGGCGCCTCTTTTCATGTGGTGGTCCCCCCTCCCCTGAAAGGTGCACCAGGGGCATAGTGCCCCCACTCGCTACGCCTCTGCACGACGGTACTGATTTCAAACGGGTTACTTAATAATAGCCTTACATAATGTTTGTCACATGGGTACGTGTGACGTCATTCACTTATCTATGAGGGTGTATGTCAGAGCCTATGCTAAACATGTTGAAATTAGGGGGAGAGAGGGCGGGCAGAGACTGACAGCTTATCTGGCTGGCACTGACTGTGAAACTTGGTTGAAGTTGGTTGAGTTGTACCTCGGTGTGGTTAAAAGGCTCGCTGGTCACGTCAGGTCCTCGAACTGTACCTAGCCACTAGCTGTTCACACTATCAATCTTGGAAATTTTATTTTGTTTTGTGTGGGAGTTTTTTTTTTTTTTTTGGCCCTAACACAAGGTCCTCGACACTAAAATCTGATGCGCTCCATGACCACGGCCACATTCTTAAATGCGAATCTTGGAGGCTGACTGAAGAACTAGAGAGGACGACCCTAGCAGGGGCGGGGTGGGTGTCGAGATCGGCCCGGGCATTTCTATACAATCCGGCCCATAACTTGTATATCATATGATGGGCATACCATTCTAGACCTAACTGTCCTCTAAGTCATTATGTTAAGTTTGATAATGTATCGATACGCATGCATACAGTGAACTCTAAATCTTTATACAAATATATGCGTTATGTTGCTTTTTAAACGCTAAATTTGTAGGCCCTAAAAGGATGAAGCCTACTAGTAGCACTATCTACAAATGTAGGCTATCACAATATTAGGTAAATGTGTTACATTAAAATAGTATGACACTGTAGAGTTTGTGAAGTTTTTTTTTTTAACACAACGCTCAGAGGGCCTTTTTTTATAAAGTTTTTATAAGGCTTTAACAATTTGATGCCTGCCATAATGGCATCCATGCGGCCCTTTAGTGGCCCTACCAGCCCATTTGGGTACCGGCCCACCGGGCATTTGCCCGAATGCCCCTATAGCCAGTCCGCCCCTGGACCCTAGCGATAGAATTGAGATGCTACAGAAAGATCCTAGTATCACTTACAAAGACCACATCACGAATGCAGAGATAAGAAACAGGATTAATACAGAGAGCAACCCCACTGTCAAGGTGTCCTGCTAACTACTGTAAAAAAACAAAACAAAAAAAAAAACACGCTAACTTAAGCTCTATGGCCATATCATAAGGTCCTCAGGGCTCGCCGAAGACCTTCCTTCTGGGAACAGTAACAGGAAAAAGAAGAAGAGGCAGACAGAAAGTGATAGGAAGACAATATAAAAGAATGGAATGGCCTGTCAGTGAAAGAGATTGTAGTCAATGCAAAAAGCAGAGAGGAATGGATGCCCCAACGGCTCAACCGACTAAGGAATATGCGGAGGTGGTGACGGCAAGACTGTAAACTTTGCACTTTTGGTCATCAGACGTTTAGTCATCAGACTTTGGGCTTTGGGTCATCAGATTTAATTTCTTAAAATACCAAAGCGTACTAACAACCCAATTGCATTGTATAAGTCCAATTGAAGGTAATCCTAAATCACGCATGTTGTGTTTCGCTTAATTTGTACCCAAAGGATTCTATTTCGCATTTCGTTTAGTAATCACGAAATTGATTTCTCTTTCGCATGTAGACCTAAACATATCACTAAATAAATATATCACAACAAACAAAACATGTAATACCGGTACTGAGCAAACGTTTTATAAATTCAACAAACATCTTATAGGATCTAAGACGATGTCAAATATGAACACAGATATCCTCCTTCCGATATGTTAAGTTGCGCTCTTTGTAGTAGAAGCTCTTTGATGGCTTCAAGTTTGAAGCACTCTATAAAAAGCTCGGGTATTAATTTCCACTCGAGTGTGGAGAAGATATTGCGTCTCCACACAGGCATTTGACTTTTTTCATTTTGTTGACTTTGCACACAAGTGACGGCAAGGAAAGGCGCAGAATCGATTCCTGAAATTGTTCAAAGTTCTCAACTCATGAGGATTCGCAGGACATTGTGGGGCTGAAATAATAGCCCCTTTTATCGTAGAATCTTGTCATTCAAATTGAGAACCTTTGGCAAGAGGTACTTAGCCTTAAATCCTTTTTTTAAAAACAAACAAACAAACAAGTAATGAGAAGAATGAAGCATGCAGAATGTTTTATTGCCTGGAATTATACGCGTACACTTGACAAATGGAATCAATGTTTCTTAGTGTCGTACAGACTATGTCTAGCTTTCAAGCATAACGAGCCGAGAAGATTCAGAATTGATAGATCTAGTTTATGGAGCAAAAAGAATAAAGGGCAAAGCGCTGTACAGAATAGAAGGCAACAGGGGGCAATTGGTTAATTCCCCTTGCCGAAATGCATTAGGATTTCCTGCCGACACTAGTGACTTCCCTTCTCAATGCGTTTTGTAGACATGTGCGTGTGCGCTGTGTCGCCTGGTGTGCGAAATGCGCACTGGACTGTCGTTCGGACCGCTGCCATCGCCCGTCGTCCTACGGGAGGTTTGAACTAGGAAAAAAAAATATCTTGAAATCTGAAGGAACATCTAAAATATGTAAAACATTTGACAAACATTAGCTAGTCTTTAAATGGCTTCCCAGAGCTCTTTCCTGTCCTCTCGGCCTTATCTAGTACACTGCGTCGCCATGTTCTTTTTGGTCTTCCACTACGTCTTGTTTCCCTGGGGGTTCCACTCTAAGGCCTGCCTAGCTCTGTTGTTGGTATCTTTTCTAAGGGTGTGACCAATCCATCTCCACTTCCTCTCTAGGATCTGCACCTCTATATTTTTCTGTCCACTCATCTCCCACAGTTTGGTGTGTTCTACTTTGTCATTTCTCTGTCCACTCATCTCCCACAGTTTGGTGTGTTCTACTTTGTCATTTTTCTGTCCACTCATCTCCCACAGTTTGGTGTGTTCTACTTTCTCATTTTTCTGTATTTTCAAGATATTTCTCAAGACAGACTTTTTTGTTGTTGTTGTTGTAGTTGTTGCTGCTGTTGTTGTAGTTGTTGTTGTTGTAGTTGTTGTTGCTGTTATTGTTGCTGCTGTTGTTGTTGCTGTTGTTGTTGCTGCTGTTGTTGCTGCTGTTGTTGTTGTTGCTGTTGTTGTTGCTGTTGTTGTTGTTGTTGCTTCAGTTGTTCTCCATGTTTCAGAGCCATACAGTAGGCCCGCCTTGACATTAGAGTTCTTCTTAGAAATGTGTGAACTAGTGTCCAACAATTAATAGCTTGTTGATGCAACGTAGTAAAGTTCCCCTAAATCATAAGATAAGATAAGATAAGATAAGATAAGATAACTTTTATTGATCCAATCAAATGGAAATTCGGTTTGACAACAATTGACAACCTCAGCGTAACTACTGTACAATAACAATATAGATGCACATACGAACGACATTCACACACGAAAAACACATACACATTCATAACCAGCGCTTTATAAGTAGACTTCTATGTACGTATGTCTGTATGTACTTCATCAACTAAGACTTCAAACTTGAAAATAGGAGCCTACTGTTTCAGTTTGTATCGAAAGTGCATCATTTACTTTTGGTCTTCCGGAAGCGAACTGTTCAGTTGTTGTTTTTTTTAAATTAAATATGTAAAATGCCTTTTTTTTCCAGACAAATGCATCATTACTAAAACACGTTTTTAAAGTCTTATATAATTAAACTAGTAAACTACAGTTATTTCTTGTTGTGATCATATTAAATTCAGCTAGGTTTGCCGACAAGGAAACACATATATGTAGTTCAAGAAATATTTTATTGAAAGTAAAAACTAGCAGGTCGCCGATGCTACACCAGCAGATAATTGTGGACTTCATAAAGAAAGCTATTTTGTTGGGGCTATTCTTTTTTTTTTTTCGTGTGCACATATTTACAAAAAAAAAACCCACAACTATTATATTATAATAGGCAGTTAGTTGAATGGAACTCGATTGAATTATTCATTTAGTATAAGCGGTTCAATTGTAGACAACCTTACTTTATACACCTGGAAGCCATAATTAAGTCATAGCTTGTTGGCCGACTTCAGTGGTTGAACGATTACATGTCATCTCATCAGATGAAACGTGAATCTGGGGCACAAACAGGGCCCCCCACCACACACACATTTCGCAATGCAGCAGGCGTGTCCTGTGGAATGACAGAGACAGATCCTGTTTGATGATTGTTTTACGCTGATCCAATGATTTGCATTGTACACGTGTCCAATGTTCCTTCAGAATGGACGATTGTTACATCCTCGAGAAGGCGGCGTGCAGGGTTTTCATCTTCAACACGAAAATCCGGATCTCAAAACCTGGGAGCACACGGATCTTGAAAACGGCTCTATCGATTTGTTCCTAGCAACTTGACAGTTGATTTATATCGCTATGAAAAGGATTACCAGCTCGTTGGCCACACTGGGTGAACTTTTATAATTGTTCAAAGTATTAAAAAAAAAAGAGAATGAAAGGATTATAAAAAATAATCTTGAACAGAGTACGTCTTCGGGTATTTCCGCAAATATGTGTAATTCATTCAAGAGGTTAATAGATAAATGTCCATGGACATTTTTGCGCACCGTCTTGCAAGTCGAGATCTTTAAGGCCTATCTGTTTGTGTTCACTATCATTCGAATAGTATAAAGTCTAGTACAATTATGTAGTAGCTCTTCCAAATCGTCAATAGCAGCTGGGAAAAAGTGGCACTAGATAGATCCACCAGGAGAGCGAGCATAAAGGAAGGGGTCACGGATTGCAGACGCCATACACAACAGTAGAAGAGAGAAGGGTGTGAAAATGCAAAGGCGCCTGGTGATTACAGATGACCAACCTGTGACCGCAGCTGTGTATCAAGGATTGGCCCCTTTTGTCACACAAGAAGTTGCAAAGGGAAAAGAGGAACCCTAAAGACGTAAGATGCCACAGTAGATTATACTTTCGCTTAAAACCAGGATTTTATCGTCTTTAAAAAAAAAATCTTTTTACATTTACTTTATTTATTTCAAACGTCCATTAGTACTTAATCAAGAAGCATTTATTAAGATAAATAATAAACACTCAAAAGGAAAGCAAATTCATTCTTAAAATAATTTGCACTGGGGAATTATCAAGTGCTTTCTGCAGCAGTATTGACGAAACCTTTCTTATGCATGTTCAGGGCCTAGAAGATGTCTACGAAGTCCCTTGTCCCCACCACTTCGGCTGATAAATGTTTAAAACATGTGAATTCTTTCATCCATAGACACATATCGTCACGACTAATATCAATAATGTCTACTAAGTCAGATGACTAGCTTATATAAAATAACAACACCATTTTGTAATTCAGTTCGCTTATGAAATCATTCAGCTCAGTCGATAATCGATAAGCCTGCATGCATTTTTTTTTTTTGAGGTCACTAGTTCAAAGGATTGTTAGCATTACGTGTGTCAGCACGAGACTGCGTGTGTGTGTGTGTAGTTATTGAATGAAACCCAAGTGATTTACAATAGACGCAGTCATTGACTAGTGATAGTGGCGACGCCCTTCTATATAGGCAATATTTATAGTTAGTTGGCGTTCGATCCCTGCTCGCTATACACTGGAATAACATTCATTTTAGAAGTGCTGTTTTCTCTAAGTAACTAGATCTACAGTAACTCTGTATTACTGTTACTGTTTTAGTGGTCTATACTAGAGATAGCCAATGTTGTATCGTAGGGATGAACCTATATCTAGTTCTGTCTCGTGTTTATTATTAAAAATTAAAGGGAAATAACAAATCTAGTTCTAATGGTAGAAAATCGTTTTGTGCCAGTTAGAATTAATGCCCCGGACACAGAAGGATACATCAAAATTCCATGTTGATTACATTTCTTTTGGACTGGTACAATGTCCCAGTGGATCACTTTACACTGTTCGTTGGATAATAAATATTCAAGAACCTACTGAGCACATCAGGAATGAATGTTGAAAGTCATACGGTAGGTAGCCAATGAAACTTTTTGATTCTGACACACGCCCAATCTTGAGAACTGTCACTTTAGGAGGCAAGCTTATTTCTTTAAATATCTGTCACTGGCAATGTCTGAGGTCCTCCATGAAAGTGTCGCACCAAGTTTCCGCTTTCCTCGTATTGGCCCCATGTCATCGCAACTCTTTTTATGCGTAATTCCTTTTGTCGGAGAACATGTCCCGCCAACCTCATGCGACGCTCTGTCATAGCCTTACTAAGTGGTAGTCTCCCAGTTCTGCTTAGGATTTCCTTGATTGATACCCGCTCTATAACTGACACCTAAAATCCGTCTAAGCCATCCTTGTTGCGCCACATTTAGTATTTTCTCAATTTTGGCAGATGACTTCCATGTCTCGCAGTGGCTGTTAGGGTCATCAAAACACACATTTTAATAAAATGTAGACGTCACTACAAACATGTAAGATAAAAAAGTACTTGAAAAAAAAAGCAAAGCTTATATTCTTGTATATCAATTAGTTTGGATCAATCATGTAATTAAATTTGTAATAAATCTAGACTAACAATAATAAAATATGCATCCACCGTTTGGGACCCCTCAACTCAAGAAAACATTAAGAAACTGGAACAGACACAAAATAGAGCAGTGAGATTCATAACAAACGAATATTCACATTTGACTAGAGTAACACCATTAGTAAAATCACTAAATTTAGAAAGCCTTCAGGACAGAAGACTCAAAAGTAAAGTAGCAATTATACATAAAACACTGAACCATAGTCTTCAAATACAAATACAAAATTTAATAAAATACTCTGAAAGACACAAAGATAAAGGCACATTCCTCGTTCCATATGCTAGGACAAATTTGTACAAATACTCCTTCTTCCCTAGTGCTATTAGAGCATGGAATGGGTTGCCTGAGCTAGCCAGAAAAACCAGTGACTTGTCAGAATTTAAATCATTGGTTAATATGCATGACTAAATGCATGACGCGTAGGACGTAATCATCTTCTTTTTTGAAGTAACGTCTGTATTATATAAGATAAGATAAGATAACATTAATAAATCTGTGTGATAGAAATATTATTTTTTTTTTTACCAATCGTATTTGTTTAGAGCGATTTCATGCTTTTATCTTTCTCACTACGCTATGATCCTATCACTTGTCTGGGCCAGGGGTAGGGGGAGAAAGAACGGGGTATCTGGGTGATCGCTTTTAAAATATATTTTTAAAAAAAGGAAACGATCTTAATTCGAATATGTGGGGTAAGGCCTTCTCAAGCCAACACGGTAACCACTCTGCTAGCGAAAAGTCTATGAACATGGAAGATTGTACAGTTATCTGTTGTTTCTATTTCATGTTTGTGTTCACTAAAACTAAAACGGCAGCATAATATAAAAAGGAATAATTCAGCTTATAACATCACTTCAGTCAAGTACTATTTCTTTCAACATAGTAATTTATAAACAATTATCTAATTTGTTATTTTTTTAATATTGATTCTGTTCTCACGTAAAAAAAATAATTAAAAAATTTCAATTTGATCCGGGATTGGGTGTCGGAGAAATAACGTGTACAAACTTTTGAGCCCAACATACACACAGACAGACACACAGACAGACAGAGTGAGTTGATATAAGCTTTGTAAAGAGAAGATGACTACGTCTACCGCGTGTCCCTTGGTCAATCTTGTCATGCATGTTAATCAATGACTTCAATTCTGTACACATTCTGAAATGTATTTGACACATAGAATAAGTACAACTAATAACCTATGCTGTCAATAAAAGATATCGATTGATTAGATAGTATTAGGCCCCTACATTTCATCCCTACATTTTTGTAAAAAAAACAACAACTGGGTCTATATCTACACTACCGGTTTGCTGTCAACTCTGATTCAACGATCCAAACCATTCAGTACGATAAGATACAGCTGTGAAAGCCACTTACAATGACATACAGATAAAAGGTTTTGAAACAGGTGATAACGCCAAGAGAGTTACACAAACTCGTGAGGAAGCCCCCATGGGCACGCTTTCGTAAGACTATAATATTTTATTTACACATTGACTGCTTTATTAATGCTAATTGGAATCGTGTTATGTTTACGTAGACTTTTTTAAAAATAAAATTAATTAAAAAACATTCATGGAAAATGCTAAGAAAGAGAAAAAAAAATGTTTGTAAAAAGGTTTAACATGTTTCTGATGTTCCTTCCGAGGTCAAAGATAATCTACTCCCTAGTGACGAGGGAGGTCAGCGGTACGTCCGAACCCCGGACCAGCAAGACGACCGAACGACAGTCCAACACGCATACAACATTGTCGTTTGCACCAACTCATTAGGAGTGTCATCCCCACTGTCCCGGTACGTCCGTATTCTGACCTGCTTTGATGGATAATTCACTGACCTACGTCAGTGTTTCTTTTCAATAGAAGCAACGATTTCAATGAACTGCTTTGGTGGATAATTCACTGACCTACTTTGATGGATAATCCACTGACCTACTTCGATGGGTAATCCACTGACCTACTTTGATGGGTAATTCACTGACCTACTTTGATGGATAATCCACTGACCTACTTCGATGGGTAATTCACTGACCTACTTTGATGGATAATCCACTGACCTACTTCGATGGGTAATCCACTGACCTACTTCGATGGGTAATTCACTGACCAGCTTTGCATCCGCTCTGAGTTGCGACTCGTGTGGTTCTTTTTTCCGATTAAAGGGAAAGTGGGATGTGTGGCCGAAAGTCTTAAACTGCATTGACCGTGCTTGGCCACCTATCAAGGGGTCTCGAGGTTCGAGTCGAGCAGAGTTGTGTTTACTGAGAGCCTAAATTGTGGGACGGAAAACCTTCTCCCACACACCCCCCTCCCCACACTGGTTCACCAAAGGGATTGGACCATAGCGCTCTATGCTATAAGTATGAAATATAGCGCTATATAAAAGCTATTAAACAACAACAAGAGATAAGCGAATAACTTTACAGGTATATAGGTATACGCACATTTTCTTCCATATGCTAAGAAAAATTTGTACACGGGCTCATTATTTAGTATTGCCATTTGAAAAATGGAACGGGTTGCCCGAATCAGCAAAAAAAACCAACGAATTAGCACAGAGTTTAAGTCTCTGTTATTATTTAGTATTGCCAATTGAAAAATGGAAATGGTTGCCTGAATCAGACTAAGAAAACCAACGAATTAATTAACATGCACGATTAGATTAACACACGGATACGCGTAGGACGTAATTATCTTTCCTTGTTAAGGAATATCTGTAATTTATCAAAGTTCCCCTTTTCAGACCTTGTGGTCTAAAGGGCAGACGATGTAAAGGTCATCTGTTTCTGTGGCCTACGGCTTACGAGAGTGTCATGTGGCCAGAAAAACGACCAACCTCCTTTACTTTTCCCCAACTAATGTCAGGTACTCATTAGAGCTGGGTGGACTCAGAGGCGGCCAAAGATCCCGAAATTAAAATCAAAGTCTTCAACAGGATTCGAACCCGGGACCCCCGGTTCAGAAGCCAAGTGATTTACCGCTCAGCCACCGCCCCTCCGGTAATTTGTAAGATAAGTGTATAATATGATTTGTTTCGTTTTTGCGATTCGGTCCTAATAAGAGGCTGGTCCGATTAACCGGTAGTCCGGTTAACAGGAATCGGCTGTACATCGACCTTTAAACTAAAAAATACAACTAACCCAGTGGCTAGAGAACATTACTAAAACATGTTCATGACTTCTTAAATCATTGGTCCTTTTTCATCAGGATACTCCATCGTCTAAGTCACTGTTTCCCAAACTTTTGACCTATGTGTACCACTTTTATAATTTCTGTAACGCTGAGTACCACTCGCTCCCCCCATTTTTCTATGTAATTGCATCTATGTGCTGAGATGACAGATCATAGAATTCGGTTCCCTGGTTGTTAATTTTAATCTGAGATGCTGTTCCTTATTTTTCGACTTAATGTTTACAAATGCTGAGAAAGCAACTTCTCATACATATGAAGTTGGACAAGGCAAGATGTATTTCAGATAACAGAGAGTTAAAATGCGTGACGATTCTAACCTTTTTTAAACCACACAAATGAAGCGTGTATTTTCAGGTGTGTAACTAATGTCTCCACTGCAACGGTTGCCAAGCTTTAAAACAATTATCTACTGCCATTTGGTAACATGCTACCCTGCCTCATAGTGGCGCCCGGGTGGAAACGATTGGGCTAAAGGTTAGCCTGGTATAGAAGAGAAAAATGGCGGGTAATAGTCTAGTAGATCAATACGCGAGTCTCTTGCCGCGAGTCTGACCCACCCGCCAGACAAAACAGTGTACACTGTTTTCATACATGCCGGTGAGAGGGAGCTCTTGTTCACTTTTGCTGGCCTAGAGTTCCAAAAGCTGAATGCTTAAGACGAAGAAGAAGAAGAAGATACATAAAATTGGTTCATGAAGGACACATTCAAAAACCTGCACACCAAACATATCACACCAAAAGCTAGAGAAATATCTTATAGCCTTATCTTTGAGATGACCCCTATCGTAAACAAAACAACAACAGGCACACATCCATGAATGTAAATTATGTCGTCAATAGCCCAATTTGGAAGGTCCATTATTCTTTAAGGTTACAAATACTGCAAGAGACTTGCTAGAAGCTAATTGTGGCAACTAGATCTATGTGATCTAAACTCATGGGCGTAGCCAGGATTTTTTTTCGGGGGGGGGGATTGAGGGGGATTTTTCTCCTCCCCCCGCCCCCCCCCCTTTCGCGAAAAAAAATGTGTATATATGTATGTGTGTGTGTGTTCATAATCTTTATTACATTCTGACCCTTCATTCTTTCGAAACACGTTTATTGTGCCCTAGAATAGGTTCTTCCTGTAGTTAGTAATTAATATGTTGACTCCCCGCCATCGCCAGCAAGGGAGTCTGGGGGAGCTCTAGGAGCTCACCCTAGCGCGGGGCGGGGCCCCGCCGCCAAACACTATTTCTGGCATAGAATGCCAACAAAATGCATACTCTGAGATATCTACAGTGCATTTCCTGCTATTAAAAAAGTCTTATTTCAAAAATTTATGTGCTATTTTTTACTGACTAAGTCCCTGCCGCGCAGTTCGGCGCATTCGCCGTCAAGCTGTTTCCACAAAAATCTGTCACTGTTAAATTTCTGATTCCTCTTCCCACCTGCTCCGTGGACCTCCATGAATGTGTGGCGCCAAGGTGTACTAGGATGTCATCTCAGCTCTTATTATGCGTAATTCATTTTGTCGGTGAACATGTCCCGCAAACCTCATGCGACGCTGTCACAATTTTACTAAGGGGTCGACTCCCAGTTCGGCATAGGATTTCCTTGATTGAGACCCGATGTCAATAACTGACTCCTAAAATCTGTCTTAGCCATCTTTGTTGAGCCACATTTAGTGTTTTTCAATTTCGGCAGATGACTATTCACTGCACTTTATTAATGGTGCCCCGCCACTGGTAGAAATGTGTAACCTCTCTTGGATACGCTCTTGGTATTAGGTGACTGTAGCTTTAGATTTTATTTCGAAATGTGAAGTTTTATCTTCAAAATCATCTGTTAGAGGTTTTAATCTAATAATCTCAGGGTTTTTTTTTTTTTTTTTTTTTTTTTTTAAATTAAAAACCCCATTTAGCTACGATCATAGAATTTGGTTTGGTTTAGAGTAATATTGAAGATAAAGGTTTTCGACCTCAAAACGCTCTGTAGGGGGATTTTAAACTCAAAACCATCTGGAGGAAAGGAGTTTATAAACTCTAAATCCCCATTGGCTTGGCTACGCTCAAATAATTTTAGCGTGTAATTTGCTTTTTTTTATATTGAAGAGGTATTTTTTAGCATCATACCCTTGTGAAGGGGGATATAAACTCAAAACCCCTTTTGGCAACGCTTATAGCATTTTGAGTGCGTAATTGGCTTTTTTTTTTTTACATTGAAGATGTATTTTTTTAGCTTCAAACCCAACTCAAAACCCATTTGGCTACGCTCTTAGATTTTAGAGTGTGTAATTTGCTTTTTTTTTTTTTATTGAAT
Organism: Biomphalaria sudanica; assembly: GCA_036873155.1. NCBI lineage: Eukaryota > Metazoa > Mollusca > Gastropoda > Planorbidae > Biomphalaria > Biomphalaria sudanica. The sequence continues at coordinate 1,291,449 of JAZGLO010003631.1, forward strand.
ATGTATTCTTTAGCTTCAAACTCCTCTGGAGGGGAGTTTAAACTTAAAACTGAGTCAAAACCCATTTAGCTACGCTCATTACATTTTGAGTGCATAATTTGCTTTTTTTCATATTGAAGTCTATCGTAAAATTTGGAGGGGGTTTTAAAAATCAAAATCTTCCTTAACTGTGCTCTTTGAATTTGGGGATTGTCGTTTGCATTTTATTTTTGTTTTATAGAAGAGGGGGATTTAACTGCAAAAACCCCTGGTAGGAGGGTTTCAAACTCAAAACCCCTGGTAGGGGTATTTAAACTCAAAACCCCCAGTTAGGGGTTTTAAACTCAAAACCCCTTTAGCTGTGCTGGGGCAAGTGATGGTTTAGTATTAAAATCTCACCTAAAATTAACAAAATCAAAGCAAAAAATCAGTCACTAAAGTCCGTCTCTCCCCCCCCCCCCGTGGTAGGGGGGATTTCATTTGGGGGGGGTGAACCCCAACCCCCCCCCTGGCTACGCCCATGTCTAAATTTGTCTATTGTTTTAAACAATTTGCCAAAAGTGAAAAATAAAATGGTTCATAATTTTAATTGATTATTTAATCTGAATATATCAATCTTGTTTCGACTAGCAGGCTCAAAGCTTTACATAATAATAAAATGTTTGATTCTAATTACTTAAAAAAAGAATTAAAAAATTTGTTGCAACAAAAGCTATAAATCTTTTACAAGCAATCGAAGAGTTGAATGTACGCATTTCTACAGTGCGGTACTTTCATTCCAAAAAAAAAAAATATATATATATTTTTACCTTGAAAAGTATCCCTATTCATCAGTCGATCTTTGTAATTTGTTTTTTCAAAGATGTATAATAACACCAATTATGAGTTTCTATAAATAAAAAATAAAAAAAATAAAATTAAAGAATGTACATCAAAACTAAATAAAGGCTACTCTTATTTATTAACAGAACATTATAAATGGGTATTTTACAAAAATCACCATAGTTACTGAGGTGCAACGCGTGCCCCCCTCCAAAGTCTTCCCGTACCCCAGGAGGTAGGCGTACCCCACTTTGGGAAGCACTGGTCTAAGTCGCGAGTTATACGGTTATGTATTTCTGTAAACTTACTGAGCACGAAACAATCTAGAAATGCACTTATCTGCCTGCGTTTTCTTGCAATGACTGAAGCGCATGGGCTTCAAAGGGACATAATTGCACGTATTATACTGTTTTTAGTTTAGTTCATATTCTAAAAAAAACTTTTTTTTATTAAACCCTGCAAATTAAAAAAAAAAATATTTCTATAATTAGAAAACATAATTCAATAGCCCAATTTTATTTAAATGTTTTAAAAGACAAAAAAAAACAAAAAAAACACATTAAATATGCACATGTTAATTTCTCAACTAGCCTAATTTTTTAAACTACTTTATTACACATAAAATGTCCCAAAACAAATACTAATTACCTCCCAAAATACACCATATCGACTTTGTTAGTTCATCTTCCGCAGCAGCTAACGGGGATCATATCCACAATTTCAACTTAAAGAAACTTAACCCTAACCCAGAAAAGTGAAAGCATCTTCAAGCCAAAGTTGTTGTCCGCTTAGGTGGCAACTGATAGCAAGAAGAGACAAGTTATTCATCGTGACAGCCACCACAGATGATACGAAAATTCAATTCTCATTGCAGAAATTGTCTATGAATGTAATTCCTGCAATTGACGTAACCTAGGAAGCTGGTCAGGTGCTTCATTTAAATAGTCTGAAAGTTCAAGCTTCATTGGCTGCAAATACGTTTGCTATAACAGGGCATGCTGAGAACAAGACAACTGCTCCCAGGAATCTAGAATCAGTTGGGTGCAGAAAGTAGCTTGAAAAAGTTAGCGTCCACTATAGCTATTGCTGCTGTCAGCAACAAACAGACAAAAGCTGAAGTTAATCTCAGTGTAGGTAGTGCTGCTGTCAGCAACAAACAGACAACAGCTGAAGTTAATGTCACTGTAGCTAGTGCTGCTGTCAGCAACAAACAGACAACAAACAGACAACAAACAGACAATAGCTGATATTGATGATGATGTCCCTGAACTTGTTGAGGACATTGATGAAGCATCAAAAGATGAACATGTGTGAGTTATGGATATCCAGTGTCTCAATGACACCCAGAAGTGTACAGCTTTTTATCTCGTATTAAACCTATACACATGCACACCACAAAGACTCTGCCCCTTTGTGATTGGTGTAGTTTGCATTGCTGCAAAATGGTTCATCTGGTTTGAAATATGAATAAAGAATTCAAGTTTTGTGAAAAAGATGTAGCAAATGCTTGTTTTGTAATATCTTTCATTATTTTAGAAGTGTGTGTGTTTTTTTTTTGTACCAGTACTGATGGTCCTGTATAGTTGCAGCCAAAAGAATTAAATACTTTTCTTTTCTCAGAATTCACAAATTTTTGTTTTCTAATTTTGTCTGATAATGTGTTTGAATGGTCTGTGAAAGTAATGAGATGATTTCCTATTATTTTTTTTACTACTATTGGCAAGCACATTGAAATTTGAGTGATAAAAAATAAAAAAATTAGTATCAAAGTTAAAAAATAAAAAATAAATAGATAAAGAGTATTTTATTAAACCTTTAAAGACATGATCTCAAAATATTTGAAAGTAACTCATGTTGAGAACTGCAACAGAAAAATTGATATACAATTTCCATGCATAGATAAATGTTTTTTTTTTTAATAATTGTACAATATAGATCTAGTTAATAATTTGTTATTTTAAAAATAATATATAAAAAATTCACAAACTGAATGTACAACGTGTAGGTCTAGCATTGAATCTAATAACTGTTGAAGGATGGCTCGAGACACCTCTAAGTGGGATTTCAATCGCCATCAAACTGCATCCCGCCTGAAAAAAACTCACACTTGAAAGATAATCGATTTCTTAATTCATTAAAAAAAACTGTAAAGGAATGAAGATCGAATACAATCTAAATGCCTTCTTTGTGTTTTTTTTTTCACAGCCTGAGAGAAAAATCGATACCAAGAATAAAATAGCAGTGTGTAAGTAGGGCAACTTTTTTGGCTTGTTAATTTTTATATAGTTTAGTGCTCTCAAAAAAAAAAAAAAGTACGGTTTGTCTAGTTATTTGTTGTTTTTTTTCTCTGAAATACTGTCTCATAGGATCTGGGGGGAGGGAGGGGTCTTTTTTTCTGAAATATTGTTTCATAGGGCTTATAATGTGGATCTGGGGGGGGGGGGTGTTCTCTTTTATTCTGAAATATTGTTTCATAGGGCTTATAATGTGGATCTGGGGGGGGGGGGGGCTGTTCTCTTTTTTTTCTGAAATATTGTTTCATAGGGCTTATAATGTGGATCTGGGGGGGGGGGGGGGGTGTACTCTTTTTTTCTGAAATATTTTTTCATTGGGCTTACAGTGTGGATCTGGGGGGAGGTTTTTTTTTTTTTTAAATATTGTTTCATAGGACTTATAATGTGGATCTGGGGGGGGGGGTTCTTTTATTCTGAAATATTGTTTCATAGGGCTTATAATGTGGATCTGGGGGAAGGGGGGGCTCTTTTTTTCTGAAATATTGTTTCATAGGGCTTATAATGTGGATCTGGGGGAAGGAGGTGCTCTTTTTTTCTGAAATATTGTTTCATAGGGCTTATAATGTGGATCTGGGGGAAGGAGGTGCTCTTTTTTTCGGAAATATTGTTTCATAGGGCTTATAATGTGGATCTGGGGGGGGGGTTCTCTTTTATTCTGAAATATTGTTTCATAGGGCTTATAATGTGGATCTGGGGGGGGGTGTTCTCTTTTTTTCTGAAATATTGTTTCATATGGCTTATTATGTGGATATGGGGGGGGGGGGTGTTCTCTTTTATTCTGAAATATTGTTTCATAGGGCTTATAATGTGGATCTGGGGGGGAAGGGGGTCCTCTTTTTTTCTGAAAAATTGTTTCATAGGGCTTATAATGTGGATCTGGGGGGGGGGGGGGTGTTCTCTTTTTTTCTGAAATATTTTTTCATAGGGCTTACAGTGTGGATCTGGGTGGAGGTTTTTTTTTTTTTAAATATTGTTTCATAGGACTTATAATGTGGATCTGGGTGGGGGGTCTCTTTTATTCTGAAATATTGTTTCATAGGGCTTATAATGTGGATCTGGGGGAAAGGGGGGGGGGCTCTTTTTTCGGAAATATTGTTTCATAGGGCTTATAATGTGGATCTCGGGGGGGGGGGAGAGTTCTCTTTTTTTTAAATATTGTTTAATAGAGCTTACAATGTGGACCTGGGGGGGGGTGCTCTTTTTTCTAAAATCTTGTTTCATAGGGCTTACAATTTGGATCTGGGGGGGGGTGCTCCTTTATTTTCTGAAAGATTGTTTCATAGGGCTTACAGTGTGGATCTAGGTGTGTGTGTGTGGGGGGGGGGTAGGGATGATGGCTCTATTTCCTCAAATACTGTTACAAAGGTTTACAGTGTGGATCTAGAATCTAGATGTTTTACAAAGCTTATATCAACTCAATCCGTCTGTCTGTCTGTCTAGTACACATTGTTAGCATGTTATTTCTCCCACTTTCTATTCTTGAATGAAGTTGAAACTTTTTGCATTGATGCATTGTCTCTAACCAAACATGAATCCATCTAAATAGTAGTCAGTTAGTTAATTAAATAGTGGTAATTAATTAAGTGTGTTTGACATTGAAAAGGGGAAATAAATATTACAATATTAAAATATATCGTAGTTCTTCCCATTTGATAAGCGTTTTTTTTTAAAAAGTATTTTTTATATTGTGCTTGTTTTTGAGATTGTTTCCCCGCCCTTTGTGTGTGTGTGTGTATAAATGCTTTTTATTGTTGGTCTAGATCTATTATAAATTTAATTACATGACTGATACAAACAAATTGATACAACTACTAATTGATACAACTAATATACACTTTTTTTAAAAAGTATTTCTAAAAATAATGTTCTTGCTTATATGTTTAAATTGAATGTATCTTTGTGACCGTTACAACCGTAAGTCTATATGTTACTTGACCGTACACTGTAAAACATACAATATTTTTATGGGTAAGGTGGAATAGGGTTAACAGGGGTGGTAGAAATAGCAGAAGATTATTTTTACAATGACCGAGAAAGGGGAAAGGGAGGGGGTAAGCATTTTCTGTCTGGTCGTGCGGTATGCTCTTCGGACTGTCATCTCGATGGCCGGGGCTCGAATCCTGCCAGACGCCACCCCATCCTCCCCGCGCCGTCCTGCGGAGGTTTGGGCTAAGATATCCTGACCTTTAATCTTGGAGGGGCATTCAAAACAGGTGAAACAAATCTTAAGGGGCACCTTCCTAAAGGCATTTTAATAGTTTCGTAATTATCAGCCATGAACTAATCTAATTTCTTCTCTCTCTCTCTTTTTGCAGTGATTTGGTTATGTTTAGTGTCAGGCCTAGGAGCTATGAAGATAATAGTTGGTAAGTCTTAGCAGAAGTTAAACCACTAAGACTAAGACTGCCTTATTGATCCTTACGGAAATTTGTTGTGTTTCTCATATAAAGACAACACAACAGAAAAATACACATTAATACAACAGACAACATAAAGAGTTCATTCAGCGACTACACACAGGTATCTTGGTGCATTTCATGTTCCCTGATCAATGAGTGGCGGTGATAGAGTCTGACCGAGTGAGGTACGAACGAGTTTTTGTACCGCTCCGTTCTTGTTTTGATTGACAGCAGTCGCCCACTTCGCGACGACCTGGCGTAGTTCTTATGGAGCGGGTGGCCGTTGTCTTCCAAGATTTTTTTGATTTTTCTTAGGCACGTTCGTTCAAAAAGTTCCTTTAAATGTTGTAATGTTGTGAGTGTATTTTTTATGCTTTTTTAATGATGTTTTCTAGACAGTTTAGATGAGGCGTTGCCTTGCCAACAACTTATTCCGTATGTTAGCAGATTTTGTATAGTCGCGCCGTAAAATGTCTCAAGGATCTTCTTGTTTAGTTTAAAGCGATTGAGTTTGTATAGAAAAAAGAGTCGCTGGGCTATTTTCTTTGTCAAAGTTCCAAGGTGGTCTTACCATGAAAGCTTGTTGTTGATGATAACGCCTAGATATCTATATGCCTTTACTTGTTCTATAGATGTAGTGTTTATTTGCAGTTCACGTATAGTTTGTTTTTTCTTTCTAAAATCTATTATAAGTTCTTTAGTTTGTGTTACGTTCAGTTCTAGAAAGTTGTCGGTGCACCAGTTTGTAAACTCTTCTATCGAGCTTCGATACTGAGTTTCGTCTCCTGCAATAAGACCGACTGTGGCAGTATCATCAGCGAATTTAATGAGTTTAACTGAGTCATAGATGCTTCTTATGTCTTACACAACCTTGTGGAGCACCCGTACATAGTACTCGAGTTGACGATTTGGTGTTGTTGACTTTAACATACTGGGGCCGTTGGGTTAAAAAGTTTAGAACCCATGCTTGTAAGTGAGGGCTTACATTTAAGTTACTCAGTTTGTTTATCATTAGATGTGGCTGTATGGTATTGAAAGCCGAGGAGAAATCTACGAAGAGGACTCGTGCATATGTTTGGGTATATCGAGATGCTTATAAAGCTGGTCCAAAAGCAATAGAATGGCATCCTCAGTTCCTCTAGCTGCTTTGTATGCAAATTGGTGAGGGTCTAGGCTGTTATTGACTTTTGCTACAAGTTGTTTAAGCATATATTTTTCAAAACATTTCATAACAATAGGTGTTAGTGCTACTGGGTGGAAATCATTTAAGCAATCTATTTTTGGTTTCTTAGGCACTGGTATGATTTCTGAAGTTTTCCAGATGTGTGGAATGACGCACGTTTGCAATGACTGGTTAAAGATATGACAGAAGATAGAAGAGATTTGCTCCGCACATAGCTTGATTAGCTTGCCACTAATTTTGTCTGGTCCAGAAACTTTTGTTACGTCTGCCGTTTTAAATAACAAGGTCACTCCATCCTCAGTTACAAAATTGACGTAGGGCTCTTGTTTTCCTTTGGACAGAGTGTTGAAAAGTTCTTTGTGTAGATCAACAAAATCTTCTTTGTCAAAACGAGAATAAAAATAATTTAGTTCGTTGGCGAATTTCTCATCATCAGCCACTGAAATTTGTTTTCGTTTTGAGGCGCAGCCTGTTATTTTCTTTAATCCCTCCCAGCATTGTTTTGAGTTGTTCTTGGCAAAGAAATTCTCAATTTTTTCTTTGTATGTTTTTTTTCCCTTCAATTATTGCTTTTCTCAGTTTATGTTTAGCATTTATAAACTCTTCATTGCTAGTCTTATAGTTTTTCTTTTCAGTAATAAGGTGTTTGATTTTTTTGGTCATCCAGGGCTTATTGTTTCCATAGACTTGTATTGTTTTTGTTGAAATTGTTGACTCATCGCAGAATGATAGATATGAGTTAACAGTTTCTGTTAGTTCGTTTATGTCTTGACACTTCTCAATGAAGATTTCCCAGTTAGTTTCCTCAATGCATCCTCGTAGTTTTTCTACAGCCTCTTCAGACCACATCTTGACCGTTTTTATAACTCTCTTTGTAGTTTTAAGAGTAGGTTTGTAATTTGGTTAAAGATGGACTATACTCTTTTCGGATTCTCCAAGTGGGAACAAACTTTTACATTTGTAAGCCTGCTTAATGTTTACGTAGCATTTGTCAAGCGTTCTACCCTGCCTTGATGGGAGGGAGACATACTGGCAATAGTTTGGCAGTGTGTTGTCAATATTTAGGTTGTTGAAATCTCCAGTTACGATACAAACAGAGTCCGGGTGTTTTGATTGTACATTGTGAAGCACATGAAAAATTATTTCCGACGCAGTCGCTGTGTCAGCCGTCGGTGGTATGTACACAACAACAACACACACCTGGGTGAATTCTCTAGGCAAGTAGTAAGGCCTAAGTGTGACACACATAAGTTCAATGTTAGGGTCACAAAAAAAGCTGACAGCTCTGCGGCAAAAAGCTGACAGCTCTGCGGCAAAAAGTTGGCAGCTCTGCGGCAAAAAGCTGACAGCTCTGCGGCAAAAAGTTGGCAGCTCTGCGGCAAAAAGATGACAGCTCTGCGGCAAAAAGCTGGCTAGAAGAAGAAGAAGAAGAAGACTATGAAGGAAGTGTGAATAGTCTGATACAGACACTTAAGAAAAAATATCTTTTTACAACTCACTCTGTCTGTCTGTGTGTCTGTCTGTCTGGGCGCAAGCTTGCACACGTTATTTCTCCCATACCCAATCTCGGATCAAGCTGAAATTTTGCACAATTATCTTTTACCTAAAACACACAAGAATCAACAAATAAAAAAATAATCAATTAATTAATTAAATATTGGTAATAAAGTACTTTGTTTGGTATCTCAAACAAGGGAAATAAACAGTACTGAAAAGGTGTTGTAGGCTGAATTAATTCCCTTTATAGAATGTCTTTTGAGGCTTATTACAAATTTAATTACATGTCTGATACAAACTAATTGATACACTTAATATAAGCTTTGATTTTTTTTTTAAAGTATTTTTTTTTTAATTTTGCTTGTTTATCCACTAGTAATGTATTACATAACATACAATTCAATATCCACACTATTTAATTGCCTATGATATTATTAATAAAGTTTCTTGGACCAGAGGCGGACTGGATGTCAAATTTGGCCCGGGTGTTTCTATACGATCCAGCCCAGAAATTGTATACCAGATGATGGACATCCCCTTCTAGTTCTTCCTGTCCTCAAAATCATTAAGTTTGAAAATGTATCGATAACAGTGCACAGCTTTATATGTTCATTGGAAATACTGACTATATGTTTGCTTTTTAATCCCTAAGTGTGTAGGCCCTAAAAGGATGAAGCCTACTAGTAGCACTGTCTACGGATGAAGGCAATTACATTATTTCGGATAATGTGTTAGGTTAAATTAGTATTGCACTGTAGAGTCCGGTAAAGATTTCTTATAAATCTTATAAATTCTCTACCAATTTAATACGTGTCAAAGCCACGCGTTCCTTTCGGTGGCCCCGCTGGCCCATTTGGGTACCGGCCCACCTGGCATTTGCCCGAATGCCCATATAGCCAGTCCGCCCCAGGTTGCTAGTTTACATCAATTCCATGTTTTAGTATGTTAGAAATAATCTGTGTTTTTATCCCAAGACTTTGGTTTACTCTCAGGTTCTATCAACATCAACAGCGGGTGCCTCGGTCTGAGCTTGCTGCCCTACTACTTTTTGATTGGTGGAGTTTTGGCTCTAATCCCAGCTTGCCTGACTCTTTTGGTGTCCTATTGTAGGCAGAGTGAGAACCTCTCGGACCTGTGGGGACTGATGGCCAAAGTGTTGGCCTTTTGGTTGCTGCTTCTCATCACCGGTAGGTTGATCTCAGTTTTACCTTCCTGACAGGGCCGGTCCTACAGATTGCGGGGCCCTATGCGAAACGCGCAGGGCCTCGTCTGGCTAGGGATAAGGATGATAAGTGAACATTAATATTGTTTGTTAGAAAATAAATTCGTCTTTGCATTTTATTCGTACTTTACTAAGTGCAAAATCAAGATCAAATTAACTTTACGAGCCATCTACAATAGAAGGTAGATTTCCAACATAAAGCCGATAAACATTCAGATCTGCCTTTTAGATTTACTATCAACTAGCAAAATATCGCTTTTGATTTTTTTAAGAGGTTGAGATAGATTCAAATGCCATTGACTATTACAGTAAATTGTTTTTTAAAGGTCCTTTTTAGGTTTTTATTCAGTAATATCTTAGCATAACCTCATTTTAGAATTAGGTCACTTACTTTACTTTATCATTTTAGAACAGGTCAATGACCTTATTACTTTAGAAAAGGATACATTTTTGTATTCTTTAGAAAATACAATTACTCCATTACTTTAGAATAGGTCATTTACTTTATCATTGTTGAACAGGTCAATTACTTTATTACTTGAATATAGGATACTTGTTCTATTATCTTATATTACCAACCTTACTGTCATGCTGATGTAGACTAGATTATAAATACACTAGTTTGTTGATATAATTTTTTTTTTTTTTGGTTTCTTTTTATAGGTACCCTGTATATAGCGACCAATGCGGTCAAGGTGACCAGTGTGGATAGACTCTGTTCCCACTCCTGGTTCGTCATCCTAGCTTTCTGTGTTCTGGTAGCTGATTGGCTGACAGTCGTCTTCTTCTATCATCTGTTCTGCAAGCTCGAGATTTTGCCGGAAGCTAGGCCAGAAACCCCACAGCCATGCGCGGAAGACTCGCCATTTTATTTATGGAAGATGAGGCAAAGAATAGTCGTCTGAAATTGGTAGACAGCTTCATTGCATTACAAAATCTAGAACCAGATAAGGAAAACTAAGCGCCAACTTTAGCCCTATTGACTAGTCAGAAGAGGCAATAGGCCCTCTTAATGTCAACAGATGGGCTTTGGTCGTAACGGTTGGAACAAGAAGAGTGCTTTCCCTAATTAAGAGAACTTAATTCTAATAAATTAATAGCGTGGTTATTATTACGATATATCTAAGATATTATGCATGGTCCTAAATACCTGTTCTGTTAAATAGAATGGTATTTTATAGAACCCGAACATTGCACTTCAAGTTACAGACATGTGGCTATGAGTTACTCTAAAGCAGATGAAATCACTGTTTAATCTTGTCTACTTGTGATTTTATAGTGAAATGCAAGACTAGTAGATCTACTTTTCAATACAGAGTAATTTATGAAGAATCCGGAAGGAACTACAGAAAAGAGGGCATTCTATAACTATTAGAAATGTTCAATGAACCATTGTGTGAAGTAAACGAGTTACTCCTTTTATAATTGAAAACTCAAGAAAACATTCGTCTTTCACTATGACTATAAAGCTAAAACATCTTATTGTGCCGATGTATTGTTTCTAGTGTAGAGTTTGTAAAAGTTAGCACCAAGCGGCTTATACGCCCCCACTGTTAGACTATCTTTCCCCTATGCAACTTCTTGTGTGACGAAAGTGGCCAATCCCTGAAACAGAACTGAGATCGCAGGTTGGGCATATGTGATCACCAGGCGCCGTTGCATTTTCACCCTTCTTTCTGCTTCTGTTGTGTATGACATCTGCAATCCGTGACCCTTCCTTTATGCTCTCCCTCCATGAGGATCTGTCAGTGCCACCTCTTCCCAGCTGCTAGTGTCGATTTTGAAGAGCTTCATGTCGCGTTTGCATACATCAGTATAACGTAAAAGTGGACGACCAGCGGATCTCCTTCCTTCTAATAGATCGCTATACAGAATGTCCTGTGGAAGTCGACCTACTGGCATTCTACGAGTGTGTCGGTCTAGAGTTAAAATATATGAAGGGATGAAGTGATAACATAGAGTTCATATCTATATACACATTCAGTTAAAGGAATAGGTTAATCCTTTCACATCTGCGTTGTATTTGGGATGGGGGGGAGGGGCTTTTAAGGCATAAGCTCATCTGTTTCGATGACCAACGGTTAACAAAGATGTGATGTGTCCAGCACGTCGTATGTCAGGAATCTATTACAGTTAAAGTGAACTCATGGATAAAGTTAAAAATTTCGAACTTTAAAATATCAGACCTTACCGGGATTTGAAATCGAAATCCATCAGTTCGAACACCAAGCATTTTACCACTTGGCCACCACACCCCCTAGTTTAATTAGTGCTTAAGCGTTTTTTTTTATATTTCTGTATGTTTATTTTGTCTTTATGGTTGCTACGTTTATATGTGATCTGTTTAAATATTATCTCTGTATATATTTTTTTCTATGTCGCCCAACCATGCGGGTCACCACGCACGCACACCGACCCTCTAAACCTCCCCCCGCCTGCACCCGCATCTTCCTCGCTCTCCAGGCATGCGCCCACAGTCATTTGCCCAAACCCACCCCCCATTTGAACAACTTTGCCTTTTAGGAAGTGTTCACCCGTCACTAAATAGCGGAGTATGCTACGCCGCGGGTCGACTGTGTCTTATACAGATAAAGAACGGAGGTAACACTCAAATATAGAAAGCCAATAACACAGGTGAAATGCCAACAAGATATGATAGTCGACGCTGATAGCGAATGTCGAATAAGTTAAATAATATCGAAAGGAACAGTCGAATGTCGTCAAGATAAATCTCTACGTTCATAAAAACTGCCTCTCGCTAAAGCCGTCAAAAGTAGTCTGTTTTCATTTCGCTATTTTAATCCTAAAATACTAGTCTTGATTTGTACTTTGTCGCGTTGTTGTCAAAACTTTCCCTTTCTATGAAACAAATAACTAATTCCTAGTCGTACCGTCAACAATTATAAGACATGATTTTGAGTACGAAGATTAATGAGGAGTTCAGCATTTCACGTGGCTATGGATCCCCAGTTTAAATATAAGTCTGTTTGAAATGTGATCTGTTTATCTTATCTTATCTTATCTTATATAATACAGGCGTTACTTCAAAAAGGAAGATGATTTATGTGAGGGTCTCTGATTATAAGTGCTCTGTTTAAATGTTGCAAAAAGATAATCTAAATCGACCACCTGCGGACAATGGTTATGCTTGCCCTGGATGTGGCAAAATATGTAGGTCACAGCTGGGGCAGCACAGCCGCGGGAAATACTGCATTCCTCACTAATCTTCGGACTCGAAGACAAGCCTTTTATATGCTGTGTGCTTAAATGTGGCCCATGTTTATAAGTGGTTTCTGTCTAAATGTGGTCTGTTTTTAAGTGGACTCCGTTTATAATGTGGTCTCTGTTTATCTGTGGTCTGTTTATTTGCGGTCTGTTTATATGTGGTATGTTTAAATGTGCTATCTGTATTTATGTGGTCTGTTTATATGTGGTATGTTTAAATGTGCTATCTGTATTTATGTGGTCTGTTTATATGTGGCATGTTTATATGTGCTATCTGTATTTATGTGGTCTGTTTATATGTGATATGTTTATATGTGCTATCTGTATTTATGTGGTCTGTTTATATGTGATATGTTTATATGTGCTATCTGTATTTATGTGGTCTGTTTATATGTGGTATGTTTATATGTGATATGTTTATATGTGCTATCTGTATTTATGTGGTCTGTTTATATGTGGTCTGTTTATATGTGGTCTATCCCTTTCTCTAAAAACTGTTCTCTAGAGATTCTGTGTATGTATGTATGAGATTCAACAAAGTCTGTTGGCTTATTATTACGTGAATGTGATTCGTTTGTAAGTCACTGCCAGGTTATATTGACGTCACCTATGGGTGTGGCCAGGAGATCGAGCAATGTGGAAATCAATAAGGCGAACCTTGATCGTACACCTGTGTGATCACGTGATTGATCAGAACAAACTCTTTACAGTCGGACCGAATTCTATTCCAATGCACGTTTCAGTAGTACGACCAGATTGTGACTATGCTTTGGTTACCTGGACTATGAGCAGTTCCTTTGGCTATAAGGTTTACCCATTAATGTCATGAAATGAAGTATCGTTGTTCGGGCCACACCATGTCCTCGTACCAGAAATAACAGCCTCAGAAACAGATGAGCTCATCTCGTCAGATGCCAGTACAAAGTTTTTGCTTAATGTAAATGTGTTTTTTTTTTTATACCAATAGTAATGTGTTTTATTATACCAAGTGTAAATGTGTCTTTTTTTATACCAGGTGTAAATGTGTCTTTTTTTATACCAAGTGTAAATGTGTCTTTTTACTTAGTGTTAATGTTGTTTTTTTTTTGCTTGCAGCTTATTTCTGTTTACCTGTGAAACTTATGCATATTCATATTTTAAGTCTCTGTTTCTTTTCAATTTTTAAAATTTCATTCCAGGCCACCAAATTCACTTCGCATAGGGCCTCCAATCATCAAAGGCCGGCCCTGTTAAATTGTCTGTTCCATTGCCTTGTGTTAATGTTGACATGTAAATAATAATACGGCCTTGTCTTCGAGTCCGAAGATTAATGAGGAGTGCAGTGCATATAACTAACATTATCCTAACAATCAAGTCCGATGAAATGTTAAGCTTAGTTAAGGTTTATAGTTACACTTGTGTGTTTACAATGTTTGTGTGTATAAAATGATTTATTTATGTGTTTAACGTAGTAACGATGTTGGACAACGACTCGCTAGGGTCTGATGTGTATTATAAATTGTGCGTTGGCTTTTGTGTTGCAAACACACGTTTTGGTAAACGCAGTATTATGCTGAAGGGATGTGAACCGTAACCAATCGGGTGAACTCGGTGATATATGGAGAGGGGGAGTAGAAGAGGAAACACGATAGGGGACAAAGAGAGAGAGAGAGAGAAAGAGAGATCCAGAGAGACTGAGAGAGAGAAAGAGAGATTTAGAGAGAGAAAGAGAGAGGTTTAGATTTAGAAAGAGAGAGAGAGCGAGAGATTTTAAGAGAGAGATTTTGAGAGAGAAAGATGTAGAGAGAGATGTATATATATATATATATATATATATATATATATATATATATATATATATATATATATATATATATATAGAGAGAGAGAGAGAGAGAGAGAGAGAGAGTGATATAAAGAGAAATAATGACTTCTGCACTTGTGAATAGCTGGACATTATTTTAACACCTTAATTACACTACTAGCCCTTTAACTGAAGAAAGTCATTCTCTTGTCTTCTTGGCATGCTACATTGAGTACTTGACCCTCCATTAGCCCAACAGGGAGCCTGTCTTAACTGGGAACAAACGAAATCGAAATACAATTGGTGAATATGATGACCACATCATCCCATGGTGAATAGTACATCCCAGACTCTGTTCAACGGGTTTTAACTGCATAACTGTTTGACTTCGGTTCATATTGGACTTAGGTAATTACTCACTTTCAAAGAATAAAAAAGGGGGAGGGTCAACTACTCTCCTGTTCCTTGCTGTCCAATGACCTACTTTTTCGATGTGTTTTTTTTTATTTTATGAGTTTCGGACATTCTGTCAAAAAAGGTAGATTACTGCGCCTTGTCCAAACTTCCTTCAGGACGGCAGGGGATGGGTTCAAAGTCGGGAACATCGGGAAGACATGCCGAAGCCCATACCACTCGATGATGTAACCACCTTTTCTTGTTTAAGCTTCATTAACAATCTAACTTCTGTGGTGACAAAATATAGGTTTCGATCTTAACCCTTAAATCCCAACTTCCATTATTAGTAAAGTATACGTTAAATACAAACATTCAACAAAGTCCTCGTAGACTACACCATCAAAGTAACAGATTTACGACGATAATTAAAAAGTAATTTAATATTTAAATGATGAAGTTTATTTTTTTTCGCTTCAACTAGCCAATTATTTGTTACTGTACATTCATGGAATAGAAAACATTTTAAAGTTGTCCAACTGTAAACACAGAAACTTTACTTTACCATTGGTTGACCGCACCTCAAAGCCCCAACTAAGTGCCGCCACTGTTAATACAGCATTGGAAACATTGTGATATGAAAACATTGTTATCTATTGTATTTTATATTTGTAACATTATTAGGAAAGTCTTGTAACATTGTAACTTGCTGGTCAAGTAATATAATGTTTGAAAGCTTTAGGAAAACTGTATGCAATGATGTTATACTGTTATATATGCTTATTAAATTTCATTACTTCATTAATAAACATTTTTTAAATTCAAAACTTCCTTTTCATTCTTTTAACGAAACAAATTGCTAGTCCTTTTTTTTTTTAAGGCGATCGATCCTCAGCAGAAGTTGGTTTCATTTGCATCGGATGTCCTATCGGATGTCCTATCGGATGTCCTAACGGATGTCCTAACGGATGTCCTAACGGATGTCCTATCGGATGTCGTATCGGATGTCCTAGGTTGAGGTATGTGGGTGGGGAGAGTTCAAACCCAGGACCATTAAGACGAAAGCCCGGAGCGCAAACCGCACGACCAGCCAGCCATCCGTCTGAATATACCGATTAGTGATGACCACGCTCTGTTAGCGTCACGCAGGGCTATCTTTTTGAGAGTTGTGTGTTAGTGGAGAAACCTTTCCACGCTCTCTCTCTCTCCCCAAACCTCGGCACATCAATAGTTCTTTCAGTGTTGACCTGGTAACAATGATATGAATTAAATTGAGAATAATAATGACAATGTCTCCAATTCTGTAGATTATGGGTGAGTGACATGTTTCACGTGACTACGCAAACCCAGTTGTGACCTACATATTTTTCCTCACCGAATGCAGACAAAGCCGTTGCTCGCATGGGGGTCTATTTGAGTTTTATTCTACTAAGGTATTGGTCCGACACCTGGGTGGTGCTCTACAGAAGGCATCCTCGGCGCCTCGAACGCCTCTACTTAAGGAGCCTTCACTCCATAATGGACTTACCCTTGAAATGGATAGAATGACGAATAAAAATAGCATAATCATGATCTGTAGTGTCGATAGACTGACAACATAACACGGGTTAGCAAGGAGACAGAATCAACGGACAATAGATTCTAGAAACTGCGTAGAGTCAGGACGTACTCTGTTTACAGAGGACTTGGGCGACATCCAACTGTTTCCTTCCAGTGGAAATTCAAGTATTCAATGTTTGAAACCATCACGTCTCACAGACATATGTTTTGTAGTTGACCATACACAACAATATGCCCAAACTGTGACCACAGCTGTGTGTCAAGAATTGCCCTCTTTAGTCACACAAGAAGTTGCAAGGGGAAAAGAGACGTAAAATGCCACATAAGCCTAACATGTGAAACGCTCTGCTGCAAATTACATTAACAAACAGTGGCGTATCTAGGGTGGGGGAAGGAGGGGGGAGAATTAGAAAATCCCCCCCCCCGGGCCCCCTACTGAGGGATCCCACAAATGAGTCTTGTTTTACATTGAAAAATTAAATATTACGCAAAAGGCATGGGCCCCCCAAGGAGGTCAAGCCCCCCGGGCCCACAAACGATGGAAAATTCCTAGCTACGCCCCTGTTAACAAGCATATAATAATTTTAATATTTATGTTAGCGGATTGGTCTAGTGACCCAATTTAACAGCTCATTGGAACGTAATTCTTTTTTCGTGTACTTTCCTACACATTTCAATTTCATGCACACAAAAAATTAAAAAAAGAAAACCTCAAAATTTTAACCTTCGACATAAATGGGTTAAAAAATAACGATTTATAAAAATCACTCCCAAACTTTAAAAATTAGCCATCGGGCTAAAAGCTTAACATTTTAACACTTAGAGAGGAAGTTAGAAATAATAAAAGGGACACTACCAATACTTCTAAACCATTCAGGCGTGAGGAGAATTACCTCCCTTATTTAAGTAGCCCCAATTAATGACAGTTTTTTTCAGGAACTACGAGATTGAGATTTAGTACGGTTTCATTTTGAACTAATACCTTTCTACACAGATTATATCAACATGCTCTGCCTGTCTGTCTGTCTGGTACAATTTTTGTACACTTCCCATTCTCGGAAAAAAGTAGAAACTTCACACAATTACCTAACAAAACCTGAATCAATAAATTTTTTTACCAATTGTTTAATTAATTAACGGTAATTAATTAATTGGTTTGATATCGAAAAAAAAGGAAAAAAAATCTACAATATTTAGATATATAGCTGTACATGATGAGTTCTTCCCCTTTGAGTTCCAAAAAAAATATTTTGCTGTTACTTGTTTATTTACTTTACTAATAGATCTTTATTTTCTAATCTTCTTTGAAAAAAAAAAAAAAATAGCTTGTCCCTGATAAGGGAGAAAGAGTGTGGGTTAGAGGAATAACAGTAGCATGTGTCACACTTGATGTTATTATGTCTGCTTATCTCAGCGATTCTCAATCTTTTTATTTCCGCGACCCCCTTTTCTTACAATTTCTCACTGCGTCGACCCCCTCCTCCCCCAACAGTAAAGTTATCCGTGTTTTCGCTTATATAATACAGACGTTACTTCAAAAAAAGGAAGATGATTACGTCCTACGCGTCATGCATTTAGTCATGCATATTAACCAATGACTTAAATTCTGCCAAGTCACTGGCTTTCCTGGCTAGCTCAGGCAACCCATTCCATGCTCTAATAGCACTAGGGAAGAAGGAGTATTTGTACAATTTTGTCATAGCGTATGGGACGAGGAATGTGCCTTTATTTTTGTGTCTTTCAGAGTATTTTATTAAATTTTGTTTTTGTATTTGAAGATTATGGTTCAGTGTTTTATGTATAGTTGTCAACCAGGTAGTGATGGGAGAAAAGAAAATAGGTTGCCCTCCCAAACTACTAAAGTTCATTCAGTGCTTTCATGAGGAAACGAAATGTACTGTCAAATTCAATGGAGCCCAATCAGCATCTTTTGAGGTTTGCAGTGGTGTCAAGCAGGGATGTGTGCTCGCACCTACTCTGTTTGGCATATTCTTGTCCTGTCTCACTGCATCATGCGTACAACGACATCAACGAAGGTGTGTTTCTCCATACAAGATCCTCTGGAAAACTATTTAATGTATCAAGGCCGATGGGAAAAAACAAGGTTAGGAAGATACTTATCAGGAAACACATGTATGCTGATGATGCAGCTATTCTGATATTCAGCTACAGTCCCTGGTTGACAAACTATCTGCTGCTTGCCAGAAGTTTGGCTTAAACATCAGTCAAAGCAAGACTAAGATACTGGTCCAAAACACAAACACTGCATCTCAAGTAAACATTAATGGCCAACCACTAGAAATTTTTGATCACTTTTGCTATCTGGGCCCCATCATATCCAACAATACTCTACTGGATAAAGACATCAACAATAGGATAGTCAAAGCAATGGCCACCATTTCACGGTTGCAGAAAAGAGTGTGGGACAATATATTGCTGACTAACAATACTAAAGCCTTAGTCTACCGGACCTGTATGATGAGCACTTTGCTATACGGAAGTGAAACATGGTCAACCTACTCATGGCAGGAAAAAAAGCTGAATGTCTTCCACATCCGATGCCTAAGGCGGATCTTTATAATAATGTGGCAAGATAAAATAACCAATAAGAAAGTGCTACGAAGGCAGGGTGCCAGGACATCTGCTGTGTTATCAGCAGCAGACGCCTTGGCTGGCTTGGCCATGTTCGTAGAATGCCAGTAGGTCGACTACCACAAGACATTCTGTACGGCGATCTAATAGAAGGCAGGAGAGCCGCTGGTCGCCCACTTTAACGGTATACGGAAGTATGCAAACGCGATATGAAGCTCTTCAAAATCGACACTAGCAGCTGGGAAAAAAGTAGCACTGGATAGATCCACATGGAGAGAGAGCATAAATTAAGGGTCTAGGATTGCAGATGCCATACACAACAGAAGCAGAAAGAAGAGTGAAAATGCCTGGTGATCACATATGCCCAACCTGCGACCACAGATGTGTATCAAGGTTTGGCCTCTTTAGTCACACAAGAAGTTGCAAAGGGAATTCAATACGCATAAAGAAGTAAAAATGCCACAGAGATTGCTGGGTAATAAAAGGGTGTGCTTATTGAATAGCGTGGGTAAAGCTTCCCCATAGAAACAATATCTAGGATTTTGCAATAGCGCAACGTTGGATTTAGCCGCTTCTGATTGACAGTAATTGAAACTGTTACAAAATTTAATGTTGTGACGATTAAAATGTCTGAAATGATTCTGATTTAGTGTTGTTGTTTCTTTTTTTGCATCATTTATCCTCAAATGCCAATGATAGTAAACACAATAGTAACTACCAAGGAAACATTTTTTTTTTTTTTTACAGTGTCAAGTTTCTTTTTAGACAAAAAAAAAATATTTATTTTCCTATGGGTCTTAGACGACCCCTGGAAAATCGTCATTCGACTTCCAAATTGGTAGCGACTCACTGGTTGAGAACCCTTGGCTTATCTTATAATTTACATCGCTTCTTTTAATGAAATACAATTATTACATCCCACGTGTATCCATGTCTTATTCTAGTTGTGTTTATTAGAGACCAAGTCTACTTAGGGCTTGGTTTTTCTGGCTGACTTGCTCCATTTTAAAAAAGCAAAGAAAAAGAAAGAGCACTTATATGACTTTGTTTCAGCATATGAAATAAGTGAAATAAAGATTCCCCTTTCAGACCTTGCAATCTACTGGAGCAGATGATGTAAAGCTCATCTATTTTTATGCCCGACGATGGTGTCATTCGACCAAGGATAGCGCAGTAGCTCTGTGGTCAAACGCTTGACTTCCGTGGGCTCTCGGGCTCGAGTCTCGATGAAGTCATGGATTTTTAATTTGTTTGATTTTTAGGAGACCCCCCCCCCCGCTTAGTCTACCCAACTGTAATGAGTATCTGAAATTCGTCAGGGAAATTGCTGTCCACATGACACCCTCGGTAACCGTCGGCTTTAGAAACAGATGATCTTTACATCATCTTTACATCATCTTTACATCATCTTTACATCATCTTTATATCATCTTTACATCATCTTTACATCATCTTTACATCATCAACCATATAGATAGCAAGGACTGAAAAGGGGAACATGTGATCGCTTTCACTTTCCGAAAAAAAAAAAGGTACCTATTTGTTACGTCTTCATATTAGATGAAACTCTTTAGGCAGGGAAAACGACAAATCACCGTTTATAAATACTTTAATCTTTATTAACACTGAAAACACTTTCTTGTTCATATTCCTCCATTTTGGTTTCTTCCTATTTTCAACACGCATTCGCACCATTTCACATTTACACTAAGATGCGCACGTTTTCACATTTACACTAAGATGCGCACGTAACACCCCCCCTGTTTGACAAGTTTGATGTACATCGAACGTCCAAAATACAAATCACCACATATCTTATCAGCCTATTCCAAGTTAAAAAAAAAAAATCTAAATTCTCTGTAACATAGGGAACCATAATGTAATACAAACCAAAATCATACACAATGACATATTAATAATAATACACTTCCAACATTAGATTAACATATAACATTTATATTCCCCAGTTGTGACAGTAACCATCACAATACTAATTGTTATTATGAAAAATTGACACATATATATCTATACATATCTCTATGGAATCATGCAGATTTCGTTTATACCACTCCCCGCCTATAATTCAATCCAAATCTATATCTGCTCACAAATCATTGTTGTGTACACCCACAATTGAACAATTCTCTATTGAATATCTACTACACTCCGTGCCAGAATTTACCAATGTACACAATAAAATAGCTTAATTCTTAACAGAATGTCAATAGTCATGATATACTCTACACAATCTCCACAACCTTTAAGTACAGCGTGATAATGTATCTGCCACAACATTTTCTTTCCCTGGTATTGTCTTGATCTCAAATTTATAGTCCATCAGTTGTAATGCCCACCTAGCAATTCTATTATTACCACATTTATTTAAATTAATGAATGTCAACGGAGCATGATCAGTCCATAATTGAAATGCTATTTACTTCTTAGTATCATCCGGCCTATATAATAATTCCAGTCTTGACGTTTCTTTTTATGTATTTCTACCACACCATTTCGATAATTTTCTTACAAATGTAATGTTAATAGAATAATTATAATCAAACAGAACCACGCAAAATTAAATACATTGTGCAAAATCTATGTATCTACTTTCCACTACTTATATTCTTTTACATTCTCTATATAGCCTTTACTAAACTTCTATAATGTAGTATCCTTAACCTACATGCATACGTAACAACAATATCCAATTCATTACACATATATTTATTCATTGTAGAATCTAATCCTATCTATATAATTTTAACATTATTGACATGCCATCCTTTCTGCTTCCCTCCTTTGCAATGATGTCCCATTGTGATCCCACTACAGAATGATCTAGCTGTACTGTTTACTAGCCTGTTAATATCCATATCTTTTCTCGTATACGCCTCTCCACTATTGTACCTTAATTCCTTAACTCTGATTAACTGTTGACACTGTCTTCTAATATGCCCCCTTCTCCCACAATTAAAGCATAAAATGTATGGACTTGTACGTCTGTATGTGGGTTTAAATCGCGTTCCCTGTACCACTGATTGCCTTACTTTACTTTGATTTGGACCCATTCCAATTGCATTGCTTTCCACCTTATCTGTTAATTCTTTCTTCTCGTGCTCTCTGCTACCCATGTCGTCTAATGTATGGGATCTTATGTCTTCTTCCACATCCCCATTTCTACATTGAGTAAACTTTATCCCATAATATTTCTTCCAATTCTCAATCTCCCCTACTGAACATATTTTCACCCCATGAATGTTCCCAATAATTAAATCTATCTCACCCTGATCTACAACACAAGCTTCTACTGTCCCCTTAAAATACGGTGTGTCTATAATAACTTTAGCAATCGGTAATTGTACAATATTCCCATTAAACATAACACACTTCCTAGATTCGCCTGTATATTCATGGTCTTCCACTAATTTCTTATTCACTCCAATAATAGTGCTCCCTGTATCCCTGATGGTCTTGGCTGCCTTGTTCCCTACGAATGTCTGAAAAATCTCCAATGTTCCAGTATCAGATGACAATGATAAGCCTTGTTCTATTCCACCTTTCTCCCAGTCCTTTCTTTCCTGTCTGTTTCCTTGATATCTTCCATTGCGGCTATCATATTGTCTTTCATCTGTACCACGTCTATAATGTCTATCCTGTGTCTCCCTTGTTCTGTGAGAGTTATTCTGTGTCTCACATGTTCTGTTAAATGCAACTATTTCTTCTATGTCACTGCCTCTGGATAGTTTCTTATCGGGATGTGCCACCTTATAGGCCCTTATCAGTCTTACTATGTCTTCTATGGATTTTGGTTTCCTCTCCAACAAAAATATTTTTAATTCCTCCTGACACTCATAAATTGCTTTGTCAATCATTAGAAATGTCTTTAGACCATCAAATGTCTTTTCTATTTTAGCGGTTTCAGTCCAATTTTCAAAACTACTGGTCATTCTGTCCAAGAATGTCTGTGGGTCATCATTTGTTTCGATCGCACAGTTAACAAATTGTTCACGGTAGTACGCCTCTGTTTTTCCGTACGTTCGCAGTAATTGTTCTTTCACCACGCTATAGTTGCTCTGGTTCATGCATATCTTTGATGGAACCTCTGCTACAAATGACTTTGATAATAAGAATGACCATTTGTCTTCGGGGTATTCCAGTTCTCTCATTTCAATTTCAAATTTCTTCAAAAAAATGTCTATGTCCATTTTAGCTTCTTCAAATATCGCACCTTTATATTTTGCTAGTTTATTCCCTGTAGTGTCACTCTTTCTTTTATCACTTTCTTTTTCTTGGTTTGTTTTTAACTTTTTCTCTGCTGTCTCTTTTTCAAACGCTAATCTTTCTCTTTCAATGGCAACTAATTCATTTTTCTTTTCCCTTTCAATTGCTACTATCTCCTTATCCTTTTCTCTTTCTCTTTTGTCCCCCGTATCTAATCTCTCCTTTTCTTTTTCTCTTTCCATCGCTAATCTCTCCTTTTCTTTTTCTCTTTCTCTTTTGTCCTCCTTATCTAATCTCTCCTTTTCTTTTTCTCTTTCCATCGCTAATCTCTCCCTCTCCATTAACCTTTCTTGTACGTATTTTCTTAGTTCTGCCCCTTCCAGCTCCAACAACCTTCCCTCTTCCTTCAACGCTGCTACCTCAGCCTTGTCCGCCATAGTCTATTTCTAATACTATCGACTCGAATGTTCTCCTGTCTCTAGATCTAGACTTTACTATCTCTACTGTCTGTTGACAGGAGATCCACTGTGTATAGAGGGATATGTGGGTTTTACCTTTTACGTTGGGCGCCACTTGTTACGTCTTCATATTAGATGAAACTCTTTAGGCAGGGAAAACGACAAATCACCGTTTATAAATACTTTAATCTTTATTAACACTGAAAACACTTTCTTGTTCATATTCCTCCATTTTGGTTTCTTCCTATTTTCAACACGCATTCGCACCATTTCACATTTACACTAAGATGCGCACGTTTTCACATTTACACTAAGATGCGCACGTAACACTATTAAATCAAGAATTCTAAAGATCCCGATTTTAAAAATTCCATTTTTTAATTTTTTTTTTCAAACGGGATTCGAACCATGCGACTCTATATGGAAAGTTGGTGTGAAACTGTCAGCTTTCCGTTAAAATTTTTGTGGTCAGTGATGCAGGAGTCGTAATCATTAAGTCAGATGTAATTAAACCAAATGAAGTCGATTTTCTAAACTATCCAAAAGTTTTCATGATTCATTATTTTTTTCCTGATAAGAGAATTGTTTTTTTTGGTTACACAATACCACAAATCAATTCGTAGCTTTGCGGGGACTTAAAAATCCAACCTGGGTGGGAGGATGCGATTCTCAAAAACGGCTCTAACGATTTCCTTGGACATTAAACATAAGGTGTATATCGCTGAGAAAAGAATTACTATCTCGTTGGCCAAATAGAGAAAACTCTGGTTTGACTTTTATCATTTTTCAATGTAAAAAAAAAGTTATAAATTTAAAATTTGGTTAGAGAACTAGAAAATATCTTCAATCAACTATTCGTCTTATATATATATATTCGCATTCATTCAAGAGTTTAATAAATTAATGTTCAGGAACATTTTGTGCATCGCCTTCTAAGACTAGATATAAAGGCTTATCATTGCAACAATATAAAGTATAGTTAAGCTATACATTCGCTTAACCAGGATCCTTTCTGGGTGGGGGAATAGGGCGGGCTAACAAAAATATTCAGTTGTTTAAATCTAACATTCCTTAGTGATTACGAGAAAAATACTCGCTCTATAAATTGTATAAAAGAAGATAATAGCTTCTTTAAAGGCTATGTTTATGTCGGTCTTGTTTACCATATTTTAATTACCTAATAATTTGATTATATATATTACTTTCATAATGTCTCTAATTTCTCCAAGCGAACGCGTTGATCAAAGGAAATTTTGAATACCTTATTTTACTAAAGGCAACTATGCAAACAAGAGTTAACCAGTTATCGAACAATCTGGCTTGAAAGTCTTAAGGCTCAAGAAGTTTGCAGTCTTTCAATATCACCAATGAATTACGTAATTATTAGCTTATATTTAATTAATTCAAAGTTTTCTTTTCCAGCAATGTAGACGGTGGGAAGATGACAGCGATTTGTTGTCAATGATGCAAGATTGGTCTTAGTCAAGAAACGACTCTGGAACTTGAGACTGAAATGCTCTGTTATTGTAATGAGTTAGATTTTATGTAATATTAGGTTTATTGTGTCTATATTATAATAAAAGTTAGGTTTCGTATTGTTCAGAAAGAAGAAACTTACAAGTCATTTCAAGTTTATTAGTTAAGATATAATATGCCTACAGAAAGGGCAATTTCAGCTATTCATAACTTTAAGGCGTAGTGACAACTTTAGAGCCAACCAAAAGCAGAGGATTACGCACCCTGTAAAGAACCAAGAAATGATTACGCACCCTGTAAAGAACCAAGTAATGATTTCGCACGCTGAAAAGAACCAAGTAATGATTACGCACCCTGTAAAGAACCAGGCAATGATTACGCACCCTGAAAAGAACCAAGTAATGATTACGCACCCTGAAAAGAACCAGGCAATGATTACGCACCCTGAAAAGAACCAAGTAATGATTACGCACCCTGAAAAGAACCAGGCAATGATTACGCACCCTGAAAAGAACCAAGTAATGATTACGCACCCTGAAAAGAACCAGGCAATGATTACGCACCCTGAAAAGAACCAGGCAATGATTACGCACCCTGAAAAGAACCAGGCAATGATTTCGCACCCTGAAAAGAACCAAGTAATGATTACGCACCCTGAAAAGAACCAGGCAATGATTACGCACCCTGAAAAGAACCAAGTAATGATTACGCACCCTGAAAAGAACCAGGCAATGATTACGCACCCTGAAAAGAACCAAGTAATGATTACGCACCCTGAAAAGAACCAAGCAATGATTACGCACCCTGAAAAGAACCAAGTAATGATTACGCACCCTGAAAAGAACCAGGCAATGATTTCGCACGCTGAAAAGAACCAAGTAATGATTACGCACCCTGAAAAGAACCAAGCAATGATTACGCACCCTGAAAAGAACCAAGTAATGATTACGCACCCTGAAAAGAACCAGGCAATGATTACGCACCCTGAAAAGAACCAAGTAATGATTACGCACCCTGAAAAGAACCAGGCAATGATTACGCACCCTGAAAAGAACCAAGTAATGATTACGCACCCTGAAAAGAACCAAGCAATGATTACGCACCCTGAAAAGAACCAAGTAATGATTACGCACCCTGAAAAGAACCAGGCAATGATTTCGCACGCTGAAAAGAACCAAGTAATGATTACGCACCCTGAAAAGAACCAAGCAATGATTACGCACCCTGAAAAGAACCAGGCAATGATTACGCACCCTGAAAAGAACCAAGTAATGATTACGCACCCTGAAAAGAACCAGGCAATGATTACGCACCCTGAAAAGAACCAGGCAATGATTACGCACCCTGAAAAGAACCAGGCAATGATTTCGCACGCTGAAAAGTAACATTGAACGATCCATCCCATGCAGAAACTAAAGCGAGATACACGTTCTTAACAGTGGAGCTCAATAGGTGCCATGTGAAACCAACCAATTTCTTTATTCTCGCATAGTACATTAATTTGAACATAACATTTGGATATTACATCTATTCAAGTCGAACACTCAGAGTGGGCAAAGCCTTTGTGGGCACGGTCCTCGAAAATGGCTCTAACGGTTTTACTAGAAATTTGGCAGTCGACGAATCTCGATGTGAAAAAGAATGACTAGCTTGTTGGCCTCGGTGGGAAAACTCAAGTTTGACCGTTATAATTTTTTCAAAGTATAGGAAAAAAAAATGGCGGGGGACCTAGACATATTTATCTTGAACAGTCTATATCTTCGGGTATTTCCGCAAGTAGGCCCTACTCATTAAAAGGTTTAATAAATTGATGTCATATATCATTTTGCGCACCGTTTTCTAAGTCTTAGATTTGAAGGCCTATTATTAGAATATTATTGTCTAGTAGATTCATACATTCGCCAAGGATTCTTCTCGGAAAAAAAAAGGTAGGGGGGGTACACTGCTCCTTTAAAAATATTGATTAGTAATTAAGAGCAAAACAATCCCTCTATAAGCTATATAAGGAGGCGCGGTGGCTGAGCGGTAAAGCGCTTGGTTTCCGAACCGAGGAACTGGGTTCGTATCCTGGTGAAGACTTGGATTCTTAATTCCGGGATCTTATGGTGCCTCTGAGTCCATCCAGCTCTAATGGGTAACTGACATTAGTTGGGGAAAGTAAAGGCAGTTGGTCATTGTTTTTATTATATCCTATAAGAAGAAGCTCATTCATTCATTCAATGTAATTTTGAGTCAAGAATCTCCAATTGTAATTGTTGTGTATTCTGTGCTTCTGTGTGTAACAAAAGTGATTCAACAACATCATGATAATAATTTCGCTTTTATCACGGCCTATCTAATATATAAAGCAAATTGTAAGGAGCGTGTGTATATGTATGTATGTATGTCCTGATTAAAAATCAAAACTATTTCATCAATTTTGATAAACCTTGACATGTACGGTCCTTAAATCACCACGGAGAACCTTGTAAATGTTAAATGTCCCTCCCACAACCGGAGGACCCTAAACATAATACAAAATTATCTCTATTGAAGGATGAGCTTTTTTCATACAGGAACGTGTATGCACATTTTTCACAGTATTTTGTATTAGCTACGAATGTGTCAGCTAAATGGATAAACATCATTGTCATAGTCTTACATTTTCGTGTGAACATCTCGCCTTCTTTGACATAGATGAAAATCCATTGCACTAGATCAGTGATATACAAACTAAGGCCCTGGGGCCATATCCGGCTAGTATATCATATTTTGTGTATATTTAAAGTTTAAAGCGTGTGGAGTGAGCAATCAAAGGGAGGCTACCTACAGTTATTAAAGGGGAAAAAGTTAAATCTATAATTGAGCTATCTCTCTTTGAATATTCGCTGAAAAAAAAAACAAAAAAAAAAACTAGATTACATAGAGGGTTTGTGGTATCACACAAAACCAGAGAAGGCTCCCACCAAATCCGCTGATGGGCAAGGACCTTTATAATTCTCTAAAAGTAACAGAATAATTAGAGGTAGTTTTTCACTTAAAAGCTAACAAAATAACCTATATTGTAACTTTAAGACCTTTAATTTAGAAAAAAGACAACGAATTGTTACACAAGTAAGAAGAACTATTTCAGATAATCATTTGGTGGTGTGTTCACTTTCAAACTAATTTAACAACTTTTTTTCCCATAGAGTTCTACATTTAATTTTAGCCCTAAAGGAAAGCTTTTCGATAGCTTTTATATATTTTTTACGTAAGTAAACGAGACAGACCAACAGACGACACAATGCGTGAATACAGGCCGCTAAAACAAATACTGATTATTTGGACCAGTGTGATGAGGGAGGGGTATCCGAGAAAAGGTTTCAGTGTTGCTTTTACTAATTAAAAAAAAAATCCGCTCAAGTTGGACCTCGTGAATGAGCCCCTTTGATAAAAAGACCTTATAACACTCACACCCAGGATGTATTTTATTTTAAAAAGTGGTATGTTTTTATACGCATAATTTTCGACTCAGAACCGGACACAACAGAATGAGACAACATATGTTCCGGAAGCTAAAAGTCGAGCCTAGCGAAACATGCCTCTGTGGAGCATCACCAGAGAATGCTGACCATGTCCTTCAAACCTGCATACTTTATCAAGAGGCCCGAAGAAGACTATGTCGCAAAACCCTCCTATAGAACAAGAACTATATGGAGAACTAACTGCCTGATCCTGAAACCACTGCGCGGTTCAACTCAGATATAGAATTACTGATCTGAACCTTTTGCTATGAAACTGATAACGAAGAAGAGTCACATTCAATAGAGTATTGAAGATACAATGATAAGTCTATTATCATGTTTATATTCTGAATGGTAAGTTTGGTAGAAGGTTAACCTTTTTATTAGGAGGATTTCGACTATTTGGTATTGAAGGTCTGACCCATTACCTCTTACCAAACAGCTATGCTCAGGTGAAAAAAGGTAGATAACTCCACCTACAAAATTTATTTAGAAAGTAGTAAAAAAAAAAAAAGATAAGTTGTCTCCCTTCTGTCCTCACAGAGGCTCGAAATGGTCATCGCCAGGTTCGGAAGCGAAGCTCTTTACTATCCTTCCTTTTTTCTTTAAAGTAGTTTAAAGCAAGTAGTTTAAAAAAAGTAGTCATAATTATTTTGTTTATAATTTATTACATGATCAGCGACTGTGACTTTTGTTTGTTCAATAGAATAACCCAGCAGTTTGATATATATATATATATATATGCATTTCGAGTGTCGTTTGGTGGCTGTTGATAAAGAAATAACCATTTCATTATGTACGTCTCAAGAATAGATAAGTATAAGGTGAGGAACTTTTTGCATGTACAATTTAGTTTATTTAACTGTTATGTCATAGTTGCACAACAAAAAACGTCCTGAACAGAAATGATGAGGGCCGCACGGTGAGCAAGTTGTGAGTTGCACAGTATAATGAAATATGGCTGTGAATATGGAGTTCTTTCCCTCAGATAACCTTTTTTTTTTTTTAAGAAAAAAAAAAAATCTTATACATGTTTTTGTTTGTTTGTATTTGTTAATGTAGTTGAATGTTATTGTTGTTAATGGGCTTCTTGTTGATACGTATGTTTAACATCTCTGCAGGAGTTTTGAAACTTCTTAATTAAAAGAAAGAGGTGGAAATGTGGTGGTGGTGGGGGGGGCAGACATATCTTTCTTGTTAACCTGGGGGCTTTGATGAACACGCGCCACACACCGCCATTATCCTTTGACCGCCGCAACGCTCCTGTCTGCCCCCACAGCGCGCCCAGGCTGTGCACATGGAAGCGATGATTGATGTCTGACCAGTTGCAGCCTGCGCCTGATGTTTGGGCACGAGATGAGCAGCAGATCTTGGAGAGGAACGAAATTATCTTAGCTCAATTTAATACTCACTAAATATACCAGAAATAAGAATAAAAATAATATATTATAATAAAAAATAAATAATAAAATGAAAATAGGAATGACATCGAAATAAGAATAAAATAGAAATGACAATAACATAATAGTTACAATTGTAAACTGGTCACAACCGACTTTTTAATCGCGATGTTTCAGTTGATTATAAAATAATATGTGTAATAATCATCATCTGTCCTTTGAGTTCATGAAACATAGGACCGTAGTTAAAACACCCCACTCTCCACGGTCACTTGCTTGTTTTGTTTAAAAACATATAACAAATAATAAAAATAAAAGTAAAGTTCCACTTTCAGACCTTATGATCTATAGGGCAAATGATGTTAAGTCATCTATTTCTTTGGCCAATGGTTAACGAGCAGGGTGTCATGTGGCCAGCACAACGACCAACCGCCTTTATTTTTCCCCAACTAAAGTCAGGTACCCATTAGAGCTGGGTGGACTCAGGGAGCCCTAAAAAAATCCCGAAATCCAAAATCACAGTTTTCACCGAGATTCGAACCTACGTCCACAGGTTCGGCAACCAAGCGCTTAACCACTCAGCCGCAGCACCCCTCAGTAAAAACACGCCACTCTCCAAGATCTATTGCTAGTCTTTTGAGGGGAGTGACGTAGGCAATGTCTAAAATCAAAATCTTAACTTATCCCTTTTTCTTCGAGCTGTGAAGAATTTAGTTTCGAATTTACAATTGCCAGTATTACTTTTTAGCCAGATTTTTAAATATGTAAATAACTCTTATTTGAGAAACTATCGGAGTTTCCTTGCATTGCATAGAAAAAAAGAATATGTTCAACTCTTATTTTGACGGGTCTATTTCAATAGTAAATGCTGGTAAAGCTGGTCAGAATCAAACTATTGACAAGTTCATTGTTTGTCAATACGAGCAAGGCAACAGGCATTGGGTTGG
This sequence comes from Biomphalaria sudanica, assembly GCA_036873155.1. NCBI lineage: Eukaryota > Metazoa > Mollusca > Gastropoda > Planorbidae > Biomphalaria > Biomphalaria sudanica. Next base: position 1,322,385 of record JAZGLO010003631.1, read on the forward strand.
TCAGTTTGGAGACCTTTTTTTTACCTATCCCTTAGTCTGTTGGACCGTTGGGGCACCATGCAAGATTTGTCGACCGTCTTTCTCCATTCCTCTATGTCCTTTGCCTTAGAACCTCTTTCAATGGCAGGCTCGTCCATTCTTGTATGTTATTCTCTCATCGCTTTCTCTGTCTGCCTCTTCTTCTTTTTTTCCTGGTACTGTTCCCTCAAGGAAGGTCTTTGCGAGGTCTCTGAGCTGTCTTGAACATCTGTTGTCACTGTTAATTGGATCTCACGTGACGAAGGTCAGTACTAGGGAACAAAGGGAGCAGGCTAGTTAGGTGACCAGACAAAGTATGTTAGCTGACCAGTGGTCTCCTAAATGTACATATACTAAGAACACACTCTTCTGTAAAAAAAAAATGGGGTATGGCGAGCTCTGTTGTTCTTCCTGCGTTCTCAAGATGAAGTTTGGAGGTTTAGACAACCAGTCCTGTAGAAAGTTTCACACTCATAAGTTAATCGCAGTAGTCTTTACCTACACGTTAAGATCCAGTGTACCCAATACAGTAATAAAGAAATTAGTAAATAGAACTATAGAAAGAAACGTCATGGCGATGTAATGAAACCTAAAATAACATGTTAAAAAAAATATATTAAAAAATGAAAGATTGGGAAACATTTTTAGACCGCTAAAGTAAACAATGTTAAAGACTTGGCGTCCTATCGTTGAGCTAATCCTGTCGACTCCCATGAGATCAAAACTGGAATTAAGGCTACAGTGTTGACTTCCTTTAAGGTGTACTTACTATCTTGATACTTCTTTCAATTCCTTTTGTACTTAACGTCATTTTTCTGGACATGTCTTTTTGTCTGTCTGTCTTAAATGTAATGCAGAAAAGGAAGATAGAGAAAGCGGTGGGAAGACATCAAAGAATGAACAAGCCTGTCAGTGAATGAAATTCTATCTAAGGCAAAGGACATGGAGAGAGATGGAGATAGACAATTGACTGATCTTGCGTGGTTCCCCAGCGGTCCAACAGACTAAGGGATAGGTGAAGCTGTAAAGGTGAAGGCTATTTAGTGACAGTGATGCCCTATCTACGGTCCTCGGGCCAGACGCACGACGTAATGCTGTCCGGCCCTCCAAACGTCTTCCCATGGTTTAAACTAAAGGCCGATGAGGGGTTGGAACTCACGTCTTCTTGCGTTGACCTTTAATGACCGAGTGGTAAAGCGCTTGGTTTCGAACCGAAAGATCTCGGGTTTAAATCTCTTTGAAGACTGTGATTTTTATTTTTGAGTCCACCCTATTTTATTGGTACCTGACTTTAGTTGGGGAAAGTAGAGGCTGGTCATTGTGCTGGCCACATGACATCCTCGTTAACTGTCAGTCATTGAAACATGACCTTTATATCACCTGCCCTATAGATCGCAAGCTTTGGAAGGGGAACTTTTTACTTTACTTAAGGCGTAAAAGGTTCTATACCACTGGGTCAGACATCTTTCTTTTTTTTTTCATCTATATATATATATATCTAGGTAATCCTTAGAGTGGAACAACCTCCAAGAAGTACTCTAAAATCACGTAATCAATCACCTCGTTGGGTATTCATCTGGTCACGCCACTGCGGCACGCGCTAAGTCATACATAACTCCGCAACAACTTCCGGTTCCACGCAGACGTCTGGACTTCCAGTAACTTCCGGTTTTTAACAATGTCTGCGATTGCGCAAAAAAAAGGTCCGTGCCGCAGTCGAGCAACGATGAGTAACCTCAGACTGAAAAACAGCCCGTCTGACCCGTGAGATCTAATAAATAAAGAGATGTTGATGAAGGGGGTGGGAAATGGTATCTAGTACGGACCTAGATAATAGCCATTGATTATCTGGGCGCAGACATCCTTGGAGCCGGTCACAGGAAAAGATCATCGTTACTAAAAATAGCGAGGAAGTGGTTTCAGTGAAGGGCACGCCATTGCTTCAGAACGCTGTTCTAAATTTAGTTACAGTCTGCACTGACCTATATCTATGAGTGCAAAAATATTATTTAAAATGTGTGACTAGGTTAACAGTAACAGGGCTGGCTGGTGTATTTCAACTGTCTGTTTGTCTGCATGTCTGTTGACGTTGATAAATAGTCCATTCATTTTATATTTAAATCTAAATAATCTTCTTTTTTTTTCTAAAGCATTTTTTTTAAACATTCGTTTGCTATAGCTGCGAGGCCGTGTTGACCTAGATTTTAATAGTTCCATTCATGTGTCACGCACACCTTACAAGCGCAGGCAAATGAGGCTCTATACGGGTGATATTAAATATACTAGCATAGAATAATTAATAAGCTTATTGAACCTTAAATTCAAACTTAAACTGATAGATCAAGAATGTTTGTATGTTACTTAATTTAAACAAATGAATCTAAGTTTAATCTAGGTCAAAAATTATATTAGACGCTAAATCTAGATCTCAATATATATGCAAGCAAATCTTTTTGTAACAAAAATGGATGTAGGTCGATTAGCTATTTTTTATAGCACCATTCATACTATTTTTATATTCACGCATTCGCTTAACTTGTAACATTATTATTTTGTTTAATTGTTTCTAATTATTAGTATACATTTTATAAAGCGCTACTTTCATACTTATAGCATGCTCAGAGCGCTATGGTCCAATCACATTTGTGAACCAGTTGGGGCGAGGGGGTATCTGGGAGAAGGTTTTCCGTGCTGCTTTAAGGCGCTCAGTAAATACAACTCGGCTCGAGTCGGGTGTCCAACCTCAGGCCCTCTTCATAGGTAGCCAAACTAAGCCAAGGTCAAGCGTACTTAGCCTCTCGACCACGCTTCGCACAAACTACACTATACACTATATGTGACACACATATTAAGACCCGCGGGCCGCGGGTAATATACGGCTAGTCGTCATACAAGTTTGTATGTGTCACGTTGTTACCACACACGTTTGTATAGTTCACGTGCTTGTCACACAAGTTTGAGCAGATCATGTGGTTACCACACACGTTTGTGTATGTCACGTTGTTGCCACACAAGTTTGAGTAGGTCACGTGATTGCCACACGTCATCTTAATCACGAGTCTTTTTACACAATTGTATAGAGGTCAGGGGGTTAGCACAAAGGCTTGCAAGGGTCACGTTGTTACCACACAAGCTTGTCTATGTCACGTGGTCGTCACAGTGGTTCCTCAAAATCACGTGGCTACCGGACGTTTGTGTTATTTGATTGTCATTGTTATACCATTCTGTGCCTATTAGAGGAGAGACCATTTAAAAAAAATGACTTTGAATTTGGTTATAAAACAGGTGGATGACATCGAAATTTTATGACACAGGCGACGATTTCAAAATTTTTTTGGAAAGGTAAAAAATATGGGAACCAAGCTGAAGTAGACTCTGAAACCAGTGGTCAGTTTTTAAGTGTCCTAGTATGCTTATCGAATGGTCAACGACGCGAGTAAATATTTGCTTTTGTCTAGCTTGAATCGGCAGCCTCGTGACCAACACAATAGTCTCCACTTAATCTGAAGGTGTTACAAGGGATGGTCAATAGCTGTCTTTGCTCAACGTTGTCAGTAGCCCGTGGTCAAGTTTTGCTGGTCACTTCAATATGTAGTCTTCCCACAGTTCAGTAGAGACACATCGAGTACATTATTGTCAACATGTTCAAAACTCTCCCTATAATTTTGTAATGTTTCCCCACTGTCTTTGAAGCCTGTTAAGAAATATCTCAATGCGTAGCCATTTTATTTGTGTATTATCTCTCCTTGGTTATTACTATGTAGCCTCCCTTTGGATTCTAAACATAGACATAAATAAATATAGACTGGCCGAAGGAAGTAACTTCATGTAACTTGAAAACATGTATATCTAGTGTATTTGGATTTCCGAATTATTAGAAATTACATGATCTTCATTCTTAGAGATTAAAGAAAACTACACTGCCTCCTTATTTACAATATATATATAGGTGTGTGGCTGAAATAGATATGAATACTTAATTTTTATACTGCTCATAAATGCTGTATAATAAAGTACACAAAATTGCAAGTCAAAAATTTTGATTTAGTAAAACTCTTTAATCGGCCAGTCTATATTTATGTATGTCTATGATTCTAAATATGTTAACTCATTGTCAAACTGTAATACTTCCTTTGTTTTGACTTTATTTTGGTGCTACAATCGGAAGCCGACGCCGATGTTATTATCAAAGCGTCCAAGTGACCAGAATACTAAGAAGCGTAAAACTGTAACAATGTCCTGTGAAGCTGTGGTCAGCTAATTAAGCTGTACGAGTCACACGCGTGACCAAACGAATGACACCGTCGTTACATCACCATATTTCACTAAATGTGCCGTTCGGATGCTTTCAGGCTGAGCTCCTTACAAGTGGATTCTTCCTAAGCGAAGCCTCCTGCAGTATGTTACACTCCCTGCTCACCCCTTTCCCGAAGCCGTAATTGGTTAATTTAATGCGTCATCAACGTTTCATTAATCACACATTGTGATAAGGTTTGTTTCGTAACATCGCGCACCCGACTTTTCGTAACGCTAAAAAAAAATATCACCGGCACTTGAGATTCACATCCGGAACACCAAACACGTTTTCATCAGGTTTAAAGGTTACAGCCTCTTTTTGAATTCTCTAATCTTTTTTTGGTTAATATCTCCTTTCTATGCAAAATCTCGACATGATAATAACAATACTAAACTAATAAATTATTATTCTCTCTCTGCGTGTTCATTTCTTTTTCTAACCACATTCTTAGATTCCATTTTGCTACGGTCAAGGTCGTCTGGCACGTGCTTGCTTCATTTGTATTCACCTCCATCTTTATGTTGCGTCGATTTCTGAATTTCATAAGATTGGAAGAGAATACCGTTTGCTCTCGTATGGGAGGGCCACCTTAACGATCTGGGCTAGTGGACATAGCCTTGGTTTTTTTTTTTTGTAAGGTTTTATTTCTTCTCTGCTTCTTGGTTTATTTCTAAACCCTGTCTTAGTGGGCAGACGCCAAAAAAAAAAAAAAAATGTCATTACACGATTGAAAGGAAGATCTCGTGACCTGGGTTGTTAAATAGCAGACGACATTAGATGCACGTCTGACCTCTTCCCGCCATCATTGTGATAGACAACTCTCACTGTTTCACTCTCGTCTTTTTTTTTTTATATCTCCCTTGTCCCTCGATTCTCTCCTCAAGAAGACTTGTTTCTTTTCTCTTCAGGCTCTTTTGTTCCCAAGTTCCTTTCCCCCCTGTCTCCTGTCTCAGCTACATCCCTGGCTAGGGGGCAAGTCTAAGGAGGGTGGGGTGGGGGGGGGGCGTCCTGGAAGAGAGGAGTGGAGGGGGTGGTGAGCTGTATCTTTCTATTGATACTCTTTTGTTACTCTCCCTCTACTTCTGTCCATCCTAAAAGGGGAGGCAACAATAGAACAATGTGGGGGAAATAAATGCAGCCCTTCTGTGGACAGAGCGGACGAAGACAGTTATAAGATGAAAAATTGGACACTGTAGAACCGCTACACTAGATGCATTATTTATAATGGCTACAATATTCGTTTCTTTGTAGTCCTCGCTACATTCTCAAGTCTGTGATCCAGCTAAATATAGATGTTCTTGAGCTAAGGGAGGCTATGTTGTACGACACAAGTATGTCTTAAAGTCTATACCAAACAGTATGGTCTTCCATATGAATGCAGAAAGAAGCAAAATATTTTTAAAATAAATTCTAAAAAAAAAAACAACAAATTTTATACAAGTGTGTGTGGGGGGGGGGGTGTAAGGGGCAGGGCTCGAGATGACAGTCCAGAGCGCATGTCACACAACCAGCCTGCCACACAAGCTATTAGGAATATAGAAACTAGTGACTGTAATGACAACAGACTCTCACACATATTACTACAAAAGCAACGTAAGTTTATTCCCATGACATCCATATGAAAGAAATGTAAATGCACTCTTTCAAATAGCAACATGTATTCGTTTAACCAGTTTAACTAAATAACCAAAAAAATGTATACTCGAATAGAGAACATAATTAGACAAATATATTCTATTGAACATCCAAAAAAAATGTGCGTGAAATATAATGTTAACACTACAATCTTCTGGGCGTATACTGCTATACATGTCTCAACTGCACCTCTTGATACAGACTCTAGTTCCTCACATCTTAACTCATGTTAACTCTGTCTCCTTGACTATGCAGTCATAGTTGATATACAGGGCTTCAAGCCACATTGACACTGACCCCACTAAAATGGATAGATGACAAGGGTTTTCAACGACAACGACATCTGATATCAGACCAAGCAATATGTCAATGACATGGCCTCTTTTTACACGTTTCAGGGCTACTTGCATTCTATATACAAAATATACACATTACACACTGGTCAGACAGAGAGAGCGATAAAGATAGAGAGACATCGAAAGATAAAGACAGAGAGACATCGAAAGATAAAGATAGAGAGACATCGAAAGAAAAAGACAGAGAGACATCGAAAGATAAAGACTGAGAGACATCGAAAGATAAAGACAGAGAGACACCAAAAGAGAGAGACAGAGACATGCAAAGAGGTAGACAGATACATTGAAAGAGATAGAGGCATCGAAAGATATGGACAGAGAGATAGAGGCATCGAAACAGATAGAGAGATAGAGACATCAAAGGAGATAGAGAGACAGAGACATCCAAAGAGATAGACAGAGAGACAGAGAAAGCTAGAGAATAACCATGAGAGAAAGAGCAAATGATTGTGATAGAGGGTAGAAGAAACTGAACAGAGTCCGAGAGAAGAGAATGAGGAGAGAGAGAGAGAGAGCAATAAAGAGTTAAAGAAAAGTGAAATGTGTTCAAGAAGAAGAGAGAAAAAAGAATGAAAGAGGAATTCGTCAGAAGGTGAGGAAGAAAAGAATTCATGAAGAGTTGCTATAGCAGCATTGAACAACAAAAGCGCATGTTTTTTAAAAGTCTGCCATTGTATATACACTTGACCATATGTCCAGTATTTCTTGACCAATCGTATAAAGATGTGGTCATTTCTTTGTATAACAAATAAACCCCCCCAAAAAAGATGTCAGTTTCCAAAGTACATTAGCCCTTATTAGGGCGCCAACTCACGCCCCTAATGTCCCCTTATTTAACGCTCTACGGCTATTCTCGCCCGGGCTTATTTTACTAGCGACTCTATTATCTCCTCTCTAGCCTCTTCCATCTGCGTTCCGGCCTTAGACACCCAATTAACCACTTCTCCAGGCCATTACACGTCATCAAATTCCCCTACGTACGCCCTCTCTCTTGTCCTTGGCAACAATTGGTCTTCTACCTGATGTAACTCACCAACTTGGCGGGGTAGTCTCGGCGCCCCCCGAGTTGTCCAGATGAACTCGCTTACAAGCCAGTGGCGTCGCAACACCCGTTTGGCTCCCCCCTTCACCCTTCATTGTGTTTTTCATACATCATTTTTTCTTAAAGTTGTTATATATTTTTGTATTCAGAAGGGCTGAGGGGTCTAGCCCTTCCTCCCGTAATGCGTGACCTCCCTGGTAATGGACTTGAACCTCTGTTGTGTCGGTTACACTATTACTTAAGCGTATCACGCAACTCGGGTCTCTATTCTTTTGTCGCGTGCCATGACGTGGTCTCATTCATTAACCCTCTAACGCCCACAATCTCGTCTTTCAGTAACCCTCAAACGCCCACCATCTCCGTAAATCGACGCAAGAATTACACAAACTATCACATCTCCCGGGGTAAAGAGAACAGCTCCTTAGTGACCCAACTCCCTTTTTAAGCACCCCGAAAAGACATTACTTTGACCTCTGTGGGCCATCTTCGCGCCCCGGCCCGCTCCCTCAATTTTCTTTATCCGCAACCTTCGCCCCACTCCAATTTGAATAACAATGAAAACAGATAGTCTTGTTTATTAAAAATTCAAACCTCGCCCACTGTCATCCTGGTGACAATGGAACTTTGGAGCGTTTATTCCGGCGACAATAAGCTTCAAAGCTGTTGGACTGACTAGCCAAAGGTCAGCTGGTCACAAGGTATCAATAAGAAGAAAGGAAGATAAAACTGATAAAAGAAGCGAGGAAGACGAGGCCCCCGATATTTACTCTTAGAGGCGCTCTCTCTCTATCCTTGTTTGTTGAACCTCTAGGGGACATAAAGGAAGCGAAAGAAAGTTGAAGGGGCCCCTGTTTAAGAATGCAGTAGCGGGTCCGTGGCACGCTTCTGGCTCGCGACCAGGCAGGTGGTGAAAGAAGAAAAGGGATCTTTAAAGGAATGGCGGGGGGTGGGGAGTGGGCCCCGACTTAAAGTAGTTTCTTGAGGGAGGAGGGTGGGCCCCCGTAACCCGAGCATGTTGGCAGCCAGACGCGCGTAGATGACCACTGAAGTTTGACTGATGGAGATTGACGATGGTCGCGTGCCCCCCCCCCAGCCCCGTCGGGTGGTCATTACTTTCTTTCTTAAGACCCGTCTTAAACTACGCCTCACCCCTCCTTCTTCAATGTTTCTCTCCACTTGAGGTTGATTGACCGGAACGGCTGTCTCAGACTGTTTTTGGAGTCTACAATAATTTCTGTATCTCAAGACCAAGAAAGGAATAGTGTATCTTCATCTCTTAAAGAAAGACACATTTTGTTTACTAAAAGGATAGTAAAGGTACCCCCTTTTAGACCATGCTTTCCACGGTACAGATAATTTAAAGATAGTATGTTTCTATGACCCGATGGATGACGAAGGTGCCATGCGGCCAACACAACGACCAACCACCTTTTATTTTCTCTAACTAATGACAAATTATCTATTACAGTTGGGTGGACTCGGAGGCTTCCTGAAAATCCCTCTATTTAAAAATTACATTCTTCACCGAGATAAAGTTGAAAATATCCATAATTAATTATTTTGTTTGATATCGAATAGGGGAAATCAATTCTACATTGTTGAGATATATAATTGTAAATGTGGAGTTCCCCCTAGATACACTTTCCTTTTTAAAAACGTATCCTTTATCTAGTTTTTTTTTTCTTTTGAAATTAGGACGTGTCTTCAGAAATTAACTTTCTCTCCTAATCGACGATACCATCGTTGATTTTGACCTCATTAAATTAATATTTAATTTTTTTAAACTTGAATTTGAACTATATAAAAAAGCATGCGTTTCCCTTTCATTCTATACCAAATACAACATTTTGATAACAAACAATAAAGTTATTGAAGCCCAATTAAAACAGGGATATTGAAATATTAATGAGCAAAATTAAGAAGTCTTTCTAATACGTTGACAAATAATTACAGAGAGAAAGAGTTAAAATAATTTGTCGAAGTCTAGAAGTTGTGTCGGACGACAGAGGATAGTAGCGAGAAAGGTTCCAACTCGGGAACATTATAATGACTTTTTTAAAAAATATTATTTATTCACTTTCCAAAAAATACATTGCATTAAAAAAAAGCAACTAATTTTATGGTATCACAACAACAAATGTAAGAACTTTGTTCAGAAATGTTCATAGTTCTCGGTTTTCTAGGCTTGTCCCTTTTCCAGCCCTAGATATACAACCCACATGGGCTTTCACCTCAAACGAATTGCATGATCATCGGAGTTTTAAAGGTCAGTGTCTTTATTTACTAGTAAATTCCAACAGTTCTTGGATACACAAGTACAATTTTAATAAACGAAAAAATTATATTCCAACTATAATTGTACTTCTTTTTTGTTGATATTTTTTAGGTATATGCATTATAACATAATAATATTGGATTCTTGAGGAGCAAAGCTGTGATGTGCTACCAAAATTTCACGTCTATGTGAAAATTGGAGGGAAAAAAAACGCGTAGCCCACAATTCACCAGACACCACCCATTAAGACATATGTTGCTATCAAGCTATTTCCAGGCAAGCTTCGGAATAGCGCGCGGCGCGCGGGGGTCATTGCTCCAGTTCCTGAACTGAAGGTCAAGAACATTATCGATCTTTCTCTCTCGGCTGCTTCCAACCACAGGCAGCAGGAACACTGTGAGATTCCCTGTCACAGGTGGGTTCTGATAATTCCGCGGTCGATCTCTGAGGAGCATCGGAATTTCCCTGAAGCTATTTTTAGTTTCACAAGACCCGGAGTCATCTTTAGTTAAGTAAGGGCTACACTGCAAGCTGGGCGATAAGGATCTGCGTATGAGCGTAGTGTGGCGATTCTTTCTTTTTTTTTTTTCCGTAATTAAAAAAAATAAATTATAAAAGTTTCTGTATGATGAGCGTAAAACTCACAAATAATTTTGCTTAACAAAAAACACACTTCCGCTAAATGTCATTTTCTGTTATTTTTGGTTTTGAACTTGGCTTACTAAAAGTGCACTTGGTTCCGGTAGGCTAGTACACAAGCTCTGTAGCGGGTTAGTGTTAATAGGGTCGTTTTATTTTCGTTTCAGAACCAGATGAAAGTTTTGTTTCCAGAAAAAAAAATATACATTCCACTTTTCATCATGTAGCCATTCCTTTGCTCTACTACCTCAAAGAGTAAGAGTTTATATGTCAATGTAAACGGAGCGCAAAGAGTTAAAATGCTAATTTTATCAGAGAGCAAAGAGTTAAAGTGTCCATTTTATTAGAAATTAAGAATTAAAGTGTCAGTTTTATCAAGAGAGTCGAGAGTTAAAGGCCCACTATTATTACAGAATCGAGTTAAATTTAAGTTAAACGTTTTTACAAGCCCCTGTAAACCATAAATCGCATTGAATTCGGGCACCCTACTGCACCTGCCCAATAGATCTAGAAAGAAAACTTGAACTCTTTCTCTCCGTAATTATTTACCACATTCTGGTGGAATCAACGCTGGTATCGTCAGCTCGGAGAGAAAGTGTTAACCCTATACAATCCAGTACGTCTGCATACACGTTAATTAGAATGTTTGAATGCTAGCACATTAAATGAGAAGCTAAAACCTGCAAACTGTAAATTATACAGCTAAATGAAAAGAAGCTAAAACCTGCCAACTGAAAGATATTTAGGAAAATAGAGACGCTCCAAAACCTGTCAACTGTAAGATATTTAGCACGAAGAATAGCAGCTAAAACTTGTCAACTGTAGAATATCTAGCACAGTGACGAGAAGCTAAAGCTTGTCAACTGTAAGATATTTGGGCTAAACACATTTTTTTTTCCTACAGGGGGTAGTTCAAAATTATGAATATAGTCTACAACAAAGAGGTCGAGATAATGGAAGCACTGGCGCACGACTTCTCTAGCAATGAACGGAGGGGGGAAGCTGCAGAAAAATCACCCACCCCCCTCCTACCCCCCATGCTCCTCAAGTGTTTGGGACAGAGAAGGGGGAGAGGGAACAAAGGCGAAGACAAAAAGTAGCAGGCTTGCATGTTCAAGGACTTAAGATGCCGATGAAAAATGATAAAGACTGAAGACGAAGAAGCCAGAGAAGAAAGAGGAAAAGAGGAGATAATATCGGCGCGTGGAGGAGGCGAGTGAAGAGCGTGGAACAAAACTGAGAGGGAGGGAGAATGTGGGGGCAGTAATCATAAAACTCCAGGTGCTAGGTTGGAATCTTGTCTGTGGTCATCTATAACTTAAGGGATCGTCCATTGTCGCGGTCGAAAGGAGGACAGTCGCCCTCGAAGGACAAAAGCGAATCTGACCCCCTCGATCGGTAGTGGGCACGTGCCAAGATTTCGGCCACTGACCAGGTCAACTTCATCGTCTGTCCACTCTTTGAGGTAAAATAGTCCGAGTTAAAAAAAAAAAAAAAGGTATTAAATTTCTCATTAGGGAATTGTTTTGCTCTACATGTGGAGAGGCAGAAAGAAGAAGGGACAGAGAGAGAGAGAAAGAGAGAGGGGGGGGGGGGAGAGGGAAGAGAAGAGAGAACTAAGTGGGCGTTGTCATATCCCTATAACCAGGTCACTTTGAGATCGGCAGTTGGTCACCTATTGGAACAAATAGAAAACTACTATCGCAGCATGATTCTGTTGTGATGGAAATGTAATATTTTAATTGAAAGTTGGTAAAAAATAAACAAGCAAAATATAAAAATCCTTTTAAAAAAAACAAAAACAACTCATCTAAAGGGGAAGAACACTGCCATTAAAACTATACATGCTAATAATGTAAAAGTTATTTCCCTTTATTCAATATCAAACAAAACAATTAATTACCAATATTTAATTGGCTAATTGAGTTTTTATATTTATCTTATCTTCTTATCTTATATAATACAGACGTTACTTCAAAAAAGAAGATGATTACGTCCTACGCGTCATGCATTTAGTCATGCATATTAACCAATGACCTAAATTCTGCCAAGTCACTGGTTTTCCTGGCTAGCTCAGGCAACCCATTCCATGCTCTAATAGCACTAGGGAAGAAGGAGTATTCGTACAAATTTGTCCTAGCATATGGGACGAGGAATGTGCCTTTAACTTTGTGTCTTTCAGAGTATTTTATTAAATTTTGTTTTTGTATTTGAAGATTATGGTTCAGTGTTTTATGTATAATTGCTACTTTACTTTAAGTCTTCTATCCTGAAGGCTTCCTAAATTTAGTGATTTTACTAATGGTGTTACTCTAGTCAAATGTGAATATTCATTTGTTATGAATCTCATTGCTCTATTTTGTGTCTGTTCCAGTTTCTTAATGTTTTCTTGAGTTGAGGGGTCCCAAACGGAGGATGCATATTCTACTATTGCCCTAACCAAGGTTAAATAACATTTTAGTTGTATGTTCTTATTTGATTTATAGAAATTTCTTTTAATAAATCCTAATGCTTTGTTTGATTTTTTGATAGTTTCATCGATATGTGGATTCCATGACAGTTTTTCATTTATTATAACACCTAGGTATTTTGAGTTTTTAGTCTGTGTTACTGGTTTGCCATGAATAAGATAAGTGGAATTAATTTGTTTTAGTTTTTTGTTACATGCTCCAATTTGATTCTCATTTCTGTAATTCATCTAATTCTCTTTGTAAAATATATGTGTCTTGTTTTGTTTTTATTGTTCTATATATTATGCAATCGTCTGCAAATAATCTGACTTTTGTTCCTGAACTAATGCAATTTGGTAAATCATTTATGTAAATTAAAAATAGTAGTGGACCCAAGACTGTTCCTTGAGGTACACCTGAGTTTACTGTTATTGGTGTTGATTTAGAGCCATTTATTATTACAGTTTGTTCTCTCCCTATCAGAAAATCTTTAATCCACTGATGCAGTGGACCATTAATGCCAAAATATTTTAATTTTTTAAGCAAACTATGGTGGTTAACTTTGTCAAAAGCCTTAGAAAAATCTAGTAAGATAGCATCTATTTGTTCACTATTATCTAAACCTTTTGAAAAATCATCAATTAGTCCTAATAGTTGTGTTTCACATGATCTATATTTCCTAAAGCCATGTTGGTATGGTGTGAGGACATTTTGTTTGTCTAAGTGGTTTATGATGTTGCTACATATTATGTGTTCTAGGATTTTACATGTGATGCTGGTAAGTGATACTGGTCTGTAGTTTCCTGGGTCAGATTTTTCTCCTTTTTTAAATAGGGGGGTGACATTAGCTTCTTTCCAGTCCTTTGGTTCTCTGCCCTGGTTAAGTGAAGCCTGAAAGAGTATTTTGAACACTGGGGCTAGCTCATTGATTAGTTCTTTGAGTAATCTAGCAGGAATACCATCAGGTCCAGACGCTTTATTTGGTTTGGTGTTGGCTAATAGTTTTTGAATTCCATTTTCTTGTACTTCTTTATTTTCTATGTTGTCTACTTGGTTCAAATTCAGTAATATGTCTTTGTCTCCTGGGGCTGAGAATGTTGATGCAAAGTATTTGTTTAGGATGTTTGCTTTAGTTTCATTATCATTATGTATTATGTTATGTTCATCTTTTAATGGCGCTATGCCTGTTGTTTCCATTTTCTTATACTTAATGTATGACCATAGGTTTTTGTTGTTATCTTTAGATACTACATTGTTTATGTATTCACTCTGCAGCTGTCTGCTTACTTTTTGGGTTAGGTGTTTAATTTTTAGATACTTCATCGATTCATTTTCTGTTAAATTATCAACTTGATCGAAGAAAACGTGAGGTATAAAGAGCGTTAACAATTATTTAATTAAACTAAACCCAACAAATTTAGCCATATCTGTGTAAACTGAAATATTAGTTTTCCTTGTTGCTATTAAACAAAGTAATAAATTACCAGTAATTAACTTGTTGCTTGTTTTTTTTTAAATTATTATTGATTCTTGTCTTAACTCTAAGCTTGATCGGAGATTGGGTGTGGGAGAAATAGCGTGTACAAAACTTTTACCAGACTGACACAGTGAGTGAGTTGATATAAGCTTTGTATAAAAAAAAGAAAAATGCAATACAACTAAAACTAAAATTATGTCAAAAATTTTTTAAATAACAATTATAGAAATTGCAATTAGTTTAATATGATAGTATTTGGATTATAATTGTATGTGCATAATTAAGGCCTATTTCTGCAAGATTGACGGTTATCAATGGAACTCATTCACCAATTGTAAACAAACAACGTTTAACCACGTGGTGCTCTATCATCTATACAATTTACGATCTAATGTTTAATTCATGATGGTTGTCACGTGATCATTTTTTTTCATTGTTTTATCAATAAGATCACGTGACTAAATGTTGTTTGTTTACGATTGGTGAATGAGGTCCACTACGTTAATAACCATATACCCGCGGCCAATCCACATGTCCAAAGAGTTTAAAAGATTATAACAAGGAATAGAACAAAGATACTTAAAAAAAAAAAAAAACTACACAAAGCTTGTCTAACGAAAGAACTGCTAACTACTGTCAGTTATCTCAATAGGACAGGTTTAACCCCCCTTTCTGCTAGATAAAAAAATAATTAATTAATTATTACTAATTGATTACCTTATTCGTTAATGTTTTCTAGTGATTCGTGCATTGACTATTAATGAATGTGCGAAATTTCAACTTGATCCGAGAATGGAAAGTGTGTGAAAAAATGTGACAAAACGAAATAAGGGGAATAAATCCACCTATACATCTACATTTCTCATTGAGTAACATTTATCCCCACCCCCTTTATTTCAGCATTAAAGAAAATAATGAATCACTAACAATTTTATTAAATAATTAGTTAATATTTTTTTTTATTGATTCATGTTTTGTCAGGTACATTGAGTGATTGTGCAAAGTTTCAACTTTATCCAAAAATGGGAAATGGTAGGTAAATTTGGATTTATTTTTTACCAGACAGGGTGAATTGAGATTAGCTTTGTAAAATAAGGTTACCATTTAATGCAAGCGAAACAGAAAGTTTACAGAATAATCAAATCAGACTATTTTCACTATCGTCCGTACCCATGCGTTCCTAAAAGGATTTATTTTTATCAACAATTGTCGTCGGAGATTGTATCCCTGAAAATTTGTTTTGTTTGGCCTTGACACTGTCATTTTTGCTTGAAGCAGACAATTGTAGAGTCATCTCCCTTGAGTTTTCAAACCCACAGATTGGGCAAGATTAGCGGGGGCCACAGCAAGGGAAGCAATTAGGGCTTTGAAAAACAATTTCAGTTCGGCCTCAGCAGACGACCAACTGGCCATCTGCTGGTTGGGTATACACAAGGGAAGAGAAAAAAATGTTGAAGTATAGTTAGATGAACTTGGAACAGAACAATGGTATCCAGGTTCGACTGTCCCATAATCCCAAAGTCTTTCCGAATTTCGTGCCATGTGTTTTTTTTTTTTTTTTTTTTATTACAGACTAAGATGTCTGTGGGATGCGTAATTGTGATGGGCCGAGAAATACGGGAGGTAACTTTTGGGCGACATGCTGAGAAAATAACCAAGCAAAACACCGGAAAAATAGCAGGCGCGAAGTGTTTGTGTGTGTATTCTTGAGGTTGGAAATGTTGGTACTCTTATGGATACCAAAGCCACTAGCGTGTGTACATTTGGACAAGACTTAATAGAAAGTAATTAGACATACCAAGCTGGTTTTACAAATGGTTATTTTACAGTTTCAGTGTTGCATGCCCACAAGTTCTATTGTGCCAATGGGGTTACATTCTAATAATTATAATAACAGGGAGTCGATGGGGGTAAAAACAAGAAAAATATAAAATACTTTAAAAAAAAAAAAAAGCTTGTATTAAGTGTAGTTGTATCAATTAGTTTGGATCTGTCAAGTAATTAAATTTGTAATAGATCAAAATAATAATAATAATAATAAATCTGTGTGATTAGAACTATTTTTACCAATTGTTTTTGTTTTAGCAATTTTGTGCTTTTAGCTTTCTCACTACGCTATAATCCTATTTTGTCTGGAGAAGCTGGAAAGGATGTAGGGAGATAAAGAAGGGTGTTTCTGTGTGATCGCTTTTTAAATGCATTTATAAAAAAAAAAAAGTGAACGACCTGAATTCGAACTCGAGGGTAAAGTCCACACAGCTCCTCAATCCAACACGCTAACCACTTCCACAGGGAAGTGCTTTTGAAAAAGAAGGTTTTATTGTTATCTATTGTTAGTTACGTACTTTTTCTTTTTACAAAGTATAAAGGGGATAAATTTAACTCCTGTCAAGTACTATTTCTTTATCTTGTTCGAGATAGTAAACAAAATAGTCAATTACCAATATTTAATTAACTTTTTGGCTAATTTTTTAAAATTGATTCTTGCCGGAGAAAAAAAATGTTTTACCAGTCGGGCAGACAGAGTGAGTTGATATAAGCTTTGTAAAAATAATTGAATGAGTGATAACGCGGAGCCCTGGGCCAGTGTCATGCTGACAGCGGCCAGATATATTTGTATGATGAGCTGACAGTGTCAAAACAATCTCCGTATCGTTATGCCCTTCGACGTTCATGAGTTTGTGTAGGTTGCCCAAACTCAGCATCACCCGATTGGTCCGGTTTACAGCTCAGCTTGGCAGCGATACAAAGATACGGCCTTAATTTATCTACAAGCATTATTCATTCAGTGGGCTGTGAAAGTTTCAAGTTTGAGAATTTAGAGTTAGAATGAAATGCGAATTACTTGGACCTAATATCCAAAGACTACATGTACATATAACATTTCCTCGTTGCACCGGCTGCGACCAACACATTTTGCCACACCCAACGCAGACTTACCCGTTGTCCGCCGGTGGTCGATTTAGATTCTGTTTGCCGTCTACGTCTGTTCTCGACAGTACAATAGTAAGTGAAGTACCCTTTTAGACTTTGCAATATGTTGGGGCAGACGATGATAAGGTCATTTTTTTTTCGGCGTCGGTTTACGACCAGGGTGTCATGTGGCCAGCGCAACGACCAACCACCTTTTTACTTTTCCCTACTAATGTCAGGTAGAAATGGCTGGACTTGGGGGAGGGGGGCGCTCTAAAAATCACGATATCCACAATCCTAGTCTTCACTGATATTCGAACCCTCGATTTGGAAGCCAAACGCTTAACCACACAGCCACCATACTTCTGACACTGATATGGTAAACAAAAAAAAAGCAACATTTTTACTTGATGACAATGACAACATATGCTGACATGTTGGCAGATGCCTTTAAGGTTCAAAAAAAAAAAAAAAAGGAAATCATCTTACAAATGAATATTGACCAAAACTCTCTCTCAAAAAAAAAAGTCCAAGTCTCCTGAATTAGACCATTTTACTCGTCATATTTATGTCCACTTCACACACACACACACACGCGCGCGCACACACACACACACGCGTACGCCATTATGCCAACTGTTAAGAATCATACCTTTAGTTCTGACCAGCCCCCAAAAGACATTGTCCAGTCCCCCCCCCCTTCCACCTCATGCATCAATAGACCCAAATCTTCACGTACTCCCATCTCTACCCTCCCCCCACACACTCCGATGTTAATAAGTCCTCCTGCAGCAGTGGGCAACAGATTGGAGTGGGCCTGGCTGCACAATGGAAACCACAAGAGAGAGAGGGGGGGGGGAGACACCATGCATGTACGACGCAGGGGCAGACCACTTCCTTGGAATGATTACCCGATAACCAAACCTGGAGCCCGTCTCTTTCGTCATTCACCCCTGATACAATACCCTTATGGTGCTCAGAGGGGGGAGAGAGGCGCCCTTCCCTTCTCCTCAAGGCCCCTCACTATTGAAGCAGGTAATTGTTCAGACGAGACTAAAGTGCTGAATAATTTGTATCCGCTGCTCCAGATCTGTCTTCTTGTCACCGACCTATCAAAGGGAGAGAAACATAAAAAACAATAACCAACCTATCAAAGGGAGAGAAGCATAAAAAAACAGTAACCAAAAAAAAAAAAACGCAATGCATGTATTACTTTGGGAGTTTCGGCCCTTGGGTCACCGTCGTTACCGCGCGTCACCGAAAATTGTATTACTCAAACCTGGCGTCTCACCTGCTCGCTTCTAAATCGTCTGCTGATAAAAAGAAATGCAAATTAAATTAAAGAGTCTTAGAATTGAACGGGAGAAATGCGCACACAGATTGGTGACAATCACGTCATGGTTAAATTAAATAAATCAAAGTTATTATTGGCCTTCATTCTCTTTCTCTTTTTTTCTCTCTCTCTTTCTCTTTTTCTATCTCTTTTTCTGTTTCTCTCTCTCTCTCTCTCTTTCTTTCTCTCTTTCTCTCTTTTTTTCTCTCTCTCTTTCTCTCTCTTTCTCTTGTTGTCTCTCTTTTTCTCTTTTTCTCTCTCTTTCTCTTTCTCTCTCTTTCTCTTGTTCTCTATCTTTTTCTCTTTTTCTCTCTCTTTCTCTCTCTTTCTCTTGTTCTTTCTCTTTTTCTCTTTTTCTCTCTCTTTCTCTTTCTCTCTCTTTCTCTTTTTCTCTCTTTTTTCTCTTTCTCTCTCTCTCTCTCTCTCGTTCTCTTTCTCTCTCTCTTTTTTTTCTCTCCCTCTCTTTCTCTTTCTCTCTCTCTCTCCCTCCCTCTCTTTCTATCTTTTCCATCACAAACAAAACACCGAATTACCAATAATTAAATGACGAATTGTTTTTGTTTGTATTGATTCATGTTTGTTCGGTACAATAAATAATTCTTTATAAAAGTTTCAACGAGATCCGAGAACGGTTGTGCGAGAAAATGACGTGTACAATTCTCTAAGGGGACAAAACCCCACGTGCTTAACCAAATCTGTGAAGATTAATTTATCTTGTTGATCGCAAAAAGAAAAAAAAAGAATTTACAAGTAAATAGTAATTATTATTATGGCTACTTTCATGCTTATAGCATGCTCAGAGCGCTTTTGGTCCAATCTCATTTGTTGACCAGTGAGGGGGGGGTGAGGGGGTATCTAGGAGTTGGTTTTCCGTGCTGCCTTTAGACGCTCAGTAAACACAACTCTGCCAGAGTCGGGTGTCGAACCTCGAGCCCCTTTTCTATGTAGCCAAGCCAAGCCAAGTCCAAGCGCATTTGGCCTCTCGACCACGCTTCCCACAACACAAGCACAATAATCAAGCATGCTATCCAAATTTAATATAATATACAAAATAGTTGATACACATAGCTTGAAACGTATTGACTTAAACCAGACTGATTTCTATGAACTCTGAAACTAGATCATCAACCCCCCCCCCAACCTATATACAGGTCTTAAAACCGAAAGTTCACGAATTTACTCATACCGGAAACGAATTATTTCCCTTTCAATAATTGACTTTTTATGTGTAGAAACTCAAAAACAATCGACTAATTGGTTAGTTTCTTTTTCTTATTGACCCGTGTATTGCCTATGCTAATGAATAATTATCCAAAGTTTCGTCTTGATCCAACAATGGGAGATGGCAGAAATAACGTGTTAAATTTTTGTTTACTACACAGAGTTGACATAAGCTCATTTCACCATTTAGCATCTTTTAGGCTTGTAGATCTGTGGCATTTTACGTCTCGAGAGACGATCTTTTCCCTTTGCTACTTCTTGTGTGACTAAAGAGGCCAATCCTTGATACACAGCTGCGATTGCAGGTTGGGCATATATAATCACCAGGCGCCGTTGCATTTTCACCCTTCTTTCTGCTTCTGTTGTGTATGGCATCTGCAATCCGAGACCCTTCCTTTATGCTCTATCTTCATGTGGATCTATCCAGTGCCACTTTTTCCCAGCTGCTAGTGTCGATTTTAAAGAGCTTCATGTCGCGTTTGCATACATCCGTATAACGTAAAAGTGGGGCGACCAGCGGCTTTCTTGCCTTCTATTAGATCGCCATACAGAATGTCTTGTGGAAGTCGACCTACTGGCATTCTACGAACGTGGCCAAGCCAGCCAAATCGTCTGCTGCTGATAACAGAGCGGATGTCCTGGCACCCTGCTCTTCGTAGCACTTCCTCATTGGTTATTTCATCTTGCCACCTTATTTTAAAGATCCGCCTCAATCATTGGAGGTGGAAGACATTCAGCTTTTTTTCAGGCTTTTAGATATGAGAGCTTAAACCCCATGATACTTTAGATACCAAGAGGCGGGGGGGGGGAATGAAGTAAAAGTGATAACAACATAACATCGAACATATTTCTCCCCCCCCCCCCCTCCCCTAACCCCGGGACTATTAGACGTGCAAGAATAAAATAAAGCAAATACTTAATTGCGAAGAAATTATGCATAAAGCACTCAACCATAATCTTCAAATACAAAAACAAAATTTAAGTAAATACTCCGAAGAACACGCAGTGTGGTCTATACTCATACGGAATATGCTAGAACAAATTTGTACAACTGCTCCTTCTTCCCTACTGCTATTAGAGCATGGATGGGTTGCTTGAGCCAGTCAGGAAAACCAGTGACTTGGCAGAATTTAGGTAATTAGTTAATATGCATGACTAAATGCATGACGCGTAGGACGTAATCGTCTTCTTTTTTTTTGAAGTAACGTCTATATTACATTAGATAAGATAAGACATAATAGGCCTATATTAAATTTGTTTTATTTCTGTTGGTTTATGACATATGCTAGGACAAATTTGTACAAATGCTCCTTTTTCCCTAGTGCTATTAGAACATGGAATGGGTTACCTGAGCTAGCCAGGAAAACCAATGACTTGGCAGAATTTAAATCATTGGTTAACATGCATGACCAAATGCATGACGCGTAGGACGTAATAATCTTCTTTTTTGAAGTAACGTCTGTATTGTATAAGATACAATAAGGAACATTACGACAAAGGAACTATTTCTGAAAAACCAAAAGAGGGGCAGTGTGGTTTGCTAAACAGGAGGAAATGGATAAAAGGGGAAAAGAGGGGGAGGGGGTAAGAAAAAAGCCTAGATTCGTGTTCCTTTAGAGGCAGTAAAACACTTCACTCTCCACTGGTCATCTTGTGGTCAACACCTTTCATTGTGGTCACAGCGTGAGACTGGTCATTCTATTTCCGACTCAAAAAAAAATCCAATTTGTTTTGAAAAATCTGAGGGCACGTGCCACTGATGACCAAAGGTCATTTAGCTCAAAGCCCTTCCTTTAGAGATACAGCCTGAACATAATAAAATATTGCATTGGTCAGTTTTGGGGACGGCCTGGGGTGGGGGGGGGGCAAAGCCTTCTGCTGGCCGAAGCGTTTGCATTGGTGGTCGTCGGTCAAAAACAACAGATGTCCAGTTTAATGCGGATGTTCAACAATGCACTCACCACGCACGCTCTGTTGGTCAGTTTCGTGTGTCCAGTTAGTATGTCCATCCCTCATTTCCTTGTCCGAAGCGCGTGCCCTGTGCAAGAGGGCACCGGCCGGACACCGTGACGTAGGCGTGAGTAGCCATTGTGACGTAGCGTGCAGGTGTTAATACCAACAGTCATCGCCATCGGGACTTGAAGGTAGGTCCACCTGCCCCCTTTTGACCCCCCGAAGACGCCGCATTCCAGGGTGAGGTCACTTCTTAGAAAACGGCCCCTGACAAAACGTTTTTATTCTGGGCCAGGGACTGTGAGACATACGCCGCCCACAGGGGCGCTCGTGTAAGGGCTGCAGGTAACAGAAGAAAGGTCACGGGTCAATCCAATCTCATTTATTTCGTAAGTCCCCTGAGTGTGTGTGTGCGTGTGTGTGTGTATAGGAAGTTAGAGTGAAAAAGATGGGGAAGCTAAACGGCACCCCGCCCCTCCCCCCAAAAAAAATCGGTAGCTGTTTCCGTTTCAGAACAAAGTCGTGATCTTTTTTTTTATTTTGTTTGTTTCGCCTTTTAACTCATAAGAAGATTATTATAAACCTAATTACCGAATGGCGATTGTAATTTTTATGTGTGTACCAAACACATACATATGTCAAGTTTTAAAGTTCCCCTTTCAGACCTTGCGATCTATAGGGCAGATGATGTAAAGGTCATCTGTCTGTGTCCCACAGTTAACGAGGGTGTCATATAGCCAGCACAACGACCAACCGCCTTTACTTTTCCCCAACTAATGTCAGGTACCCATTAGAGTTGGGTGGACTCAGAGTCGCCCGAAGATCTCGAAATTAAAAATCCCAGCCTTCACCAGGATTCGAACCCGGGACCACCGGTTCGGTAGTCAGGCGCTTTACCGCCAAGCCACCACAAACGTAGACATAACATTGTTTCCTAATTATTTACCAAGAAGCAAATGAATGGCCGCAATAGCTTAAGATTTCAAAGATTAAAAAAATAGGATGTTTAAACAATTATTTCCACTCACCCTGTCTACTGTTAGGTAAAAAGTGTGAACACATGATTTCTCCCACATGCATTATCAGATCAAATTGAAACTTCATTATCTGTCCCTTGACTTTTGTCGTAGGTGTCGCTGTGACAGTTCGCGTAACCAAACCCCCTCCATTTTTACTGGAACCAGAGACATTAATAAACCAAGGCACGTAACTCCAGGTTGCGCTCGTATTGTTTCGTTAAGGGAAATAATCGTTTAAAAGCAGACACTTTAAAAAAAATAATTTAAAATAAAAAACAACGAGATCTTATTTAACTACTGGGATAAATACATGCAAGAAAATCTATTACATTTAAAAATAAATGTAATTCTAACCCCTGCACAGATTTTTGATTTCATGTTAATTGCTGTTCATCCAAACCTTATCTGATGTTTCTCCATTCAATATATTCCAACATGAATAAGATTCATCCTCAACAATTATCTCCCTCTAGCAGATCAATTCAGCTCTAAAAGGAAAACTCACAATGCCACTGCGCTAAAGTGTAAACACGTTAGATCCTTATAAAAGACAATCATATTTATTTCCTGAAACTATAAACCAAAAAAAAAAACGAAATACAGACAAGATTTATTGTGTGACAATAGTTGCCATAGCAACGGTTAAATGAGACATTGACATTTTTATCCTCCATTTTTTTATTATTATTTTTTATTCCACAAGGATTTTGTTGTGTGTGTGTGAGTGCGCGCGTGTGTGTGTGTGTGTGCCTGTGTGTGTGTATGTGTGTTATTTGATACACAAAACAAGACAGAGGTGTGCCTTGAATTTTTTGTTGAACAATTTTTCTGACAGTAAAAGTTAAAGTGTATCTTGTACCAGGGCCGCCGCGAGGGTTGTGGCCGCCTGCGTGTGAAATTAAAAATGCCGCTCCCCCCCCTTTCTTTCTCGATAACTTTGCTCAATAATGTTACCTGGTCTGGACGTGGGTATGTTGACGTGTTTGTTGTTGTAGGTTACAGTACCCTCATAATCTTACAAGCTTGAAATACACAAAGCCAATGGGACTTTTTCAACGTTCCGTACACTATCATAATAATTATCACGATTGTATTTTGGAGAGATGTGCATTGTATCCACAATCATCTGACATACACGGATTCAGAGGTTGCCTACAAATGTATCCAACAAATGAAGCAACTCAATGCTGAATATTTTTTATGAGCTTGATACAAAGTAAACAATCCTAAAGTACAAGTCACTTAAACAATGACTTGAAATAAAACGTAGTAAGGCAGTGTTTCTCGTATTCCCTGGTGGCGACTCCCTAGATAACAACATTTTCGTTCGAGCCCCTTTAGAAGCTGAAGCCCAGAAGAGCGATGTAGGCTTCCACAGTGAGGTCTGTGACTTGTTTTTTTCTTGTAATATAATGTAATAAAATACGAAATAAAATGAGTCACACATTTAAGGTTGTTTCGTATTTTTTTCATTTCGCCTTCTTGAAGTGAACACTATTGTGTATAGAAACCAAATGAACGTAATGACATTTCAATAAAACGTTGTTGATTTTTTTGGGGGGGACATTGTCTTGTTTACATCAGTTTTAAGCCTTGTAAAACGTTCCTCCCAAAGGTAGAATTGAAGATACGGCAGGGGTCTGAACATTTTATTCGCCACCCCTCACCCCTCCGTTGTTGGTCGGTTGTTGGCTTGTAGATCAACTTAAACCGATGTAGGTGTTTTTTGTTTGTTAATAACTAAACTTTAAACAACTTGAACAAATTCTTGGTGAACAAAAACTCAATTATAATTCTTATTATTTACGATTTAACTAGAGATGAAATATAGATCCAATAGTCATGAAATAAACTGATATTTAAACCAAATCTAGCTCACAACAAAAATAAAGTCTTTACTTTTTCATGTCTTAAGATCGTCTCACATTTTCACTAGGCACGCTTATTTGATCATCATCACGGCATAGCCCCCAAGCAATCACTTCACCTCTTCTTACCGCCGCCTAGGAAACACACACACTTCATAACACCCTTTTTTTGTCAAGATGTTGAGCCCTCCCCAGACCAAATGAGAGGAATTAGTGCCCTGCCTTTCCCCCCAATGAAAATGATTTTAAAATGGACGTTTTAATTACCGGTAATAGATCTATTTACAGTGCGGGCCATTCGACTCAAACAAATATTACAAACAACGCGAGAAAATTGAAGGCCAGAAATGAGCAGGCGCCTATGAAAAACCCGTTGGAATCCCTCGTATACTGCTCTATTTTTGTTCTAGTTTCCGAAATAATTATTTATCTTGTACGGCCGCCTGCGTGCAATGCACACATTGCACAATAAATAGCGGCGGCCCTGTCTTGTACCATGGGCATAGCCAAGATTTATTTTTTTTAGGGGAAGGGGCGGGGTTGGGGGGATTTTTTTTCTCCCCCCCCCCAGCCATATCTCTCTCTTTCTGTATATATATATATATATATATATATATATATATATATATATATATATATGTATGTATGTATGTATGTATGTATGTATGTATGTATGTATGTATGTATGTATGTATGTGTGTGTGTGTGTGTGTGTTTGTGTTTGTGTGTGCTTGTGTGTGCGCGCGCGCAGATAAGCTAAAATTTCTACCGTCAATTCTTTGTCAATTTTTTCAGGAGATTTTAATAATTCCATTACATTTCTACGATCTTTTGGAAAATCAAGAGGCTGCCGGAACCCCGTTATAAGTCAAAATGGCTTACTTTAATAGTTTACATCTAGACAAGCGCGAGGTCTATGAAAGTGCGGGTACACTGTGGCCACATAGGTTGCATTGTTCTATTGAACAGCCGTGCATACTATATGAAACAAAATGAATTGATTATCACTAATTATTTTTTGTTTGTTTGTTTGGTCAGGGGGACAATGAATAATTGTGTAAAGTTTCAACTTGATAAAAAAAAAAGTGGGAAATATAACCATTTGTACACAATTTGTACCAGACAGACAAAGTGTGTTGAAATAAGCTTTGTTAAAACTGTCAATTTCCATTAAAATAACGGAAGTATGAAAAACTCCCCCCTTTTTTTTATAACTTTACTAAATTTGGCGCTAAAACTTACAAAAAAAAAAATTTGGCTTTATTAATATTCAACAAATTAAAATGAAAGACAAGATCTTTATGAAATGTTTTTATTGAATCGAGGCTAAAATCGTTCAGATTTTTTTTTAATTTGCGAGAAAAAAAAAATGGAACAAAAAGTCCTTTTCAATTTGTGGTAGGGCAACTTGATGCTCGGTGGCCATGTTGATTCTAGGCACTGAACTAGCATGCCGGGTGAAATCAAACCTGCAGACATTTTTGTCGTCTGCCGGAGGGAGGTCACATTGGATTGACCTAGATACTCTGACACCTCGTCAGAACGAGAGGACCCGGCTGGTCGGACCAACACCAGCTGCATCTAGCAGTGGACCGGCGTGTCCGTTTTGGAGGGGGGGGGGGAGAGGAGGACAATAGCCCCCACTACCTCCTCTACGTCGCCCATTTTAGTACTCATGTCAGTCGGGCAAAGAAATCAACAAATGCCACGGAAAGCTCAGTCTCCGAGCCGATTCAAAGTAAGGGGGGACAAGATGAAATTTGAGAACCACAAATTCATTATCACTATATTGTGTTGGGGCCCGCTGTCAACTGTTGTTAATTATAACCGGAATCTATGGGTAGTGACACCCCCCTTAATTATCCCCCTCCGGTCCAATAATTAACCTATATCTATCAACTCCTTGAAAACAAAAAAATAACGGAACAGTTCAATTTTCAATTGAAAATTATTGGAAGTGCTATTTATAGACAAATACAAAAAGAAAGGGGAGTAATCGCATCTACAAACTAATTGATTTTGTAAACAAATAATTTTTTGTTTTAAAAAGAAAGAGTCACATTTGATTTATTTTTTTCTTTTTCTTTGAGAAGGAGGAACGTGGGATGTTTTGTCATAATCTGAACAGGACTACATTAGTGAAAACTATGGCATGATAATTAGAAATATTCCTAAAAGACATTGACTGATTGTTATGCAAGTTGTGCATGCGTTACCAGGATAATCATACACAGAGAGAGATGGGGTCAGATGGGCGGACTATACATTATATATAAGTCTTGGTGAATGATGCAAGATAAGTGGCACTGTCGTAAGTTATTATAAGTACGCCAGACGATTGAAGGACGCCAGAATGTAAAGACGTGTTTTTATTGTGAGGTTAATTTAAAATACAAGTTTATTTCATTTGTTATATTTGTCTATATTGTAATAGAAAGTTTTATTTAATTTAATTCACAAATAAATTATTCAAGCTATTTCAAGTATAATAAGTTAAAATATAATATGTCTACAGTGTTTTTGTTGTTTACTGGCACCTAGCTGTCTAAAGAAAACGACCGTCAACGGCACTGATATACATATATTATTGAAAGTTTTCTATCCTTCCTTGTTCACTCTACAATCAGAGGCGGCCTTAGGGGGTGGCGTGTGGACCTCCCATATGCTTATTCACTGTTATTCAGCCTTTGATAATAATAATGATAGCAAAAAAAAAAAATGATGTAGGCACTTTGATGACCCAAAGGACATTGAACAAAAATACAAAGAGAACAATCCTTTTGAGCAGGTAATTTGGTACCTCTCTTTGGACGTTGTAATGTGTTGTTGTTGTTTTTCAGAACTCCACATATTTGGTTCACGTACTGAAAGGGCAAGTTTAAGAACTAGACGTTTAGATGTTTACAAACTGGACATTTGTATGAATGCTTACAAACTGGACATTTGTATGAATGCTTACAAACTGGACATTTGTATGAATGCTTACAAACTGGACATTTGTATGAATGCTTACAAACTGGACATTTGTATGAATGCTTACAAACTGGACATTTGTATGATCTTCTCTGTGATTCTTATCGCATGTTGGACTGAACAAGGAATGTTGAAAAATGAACTTTATATAATGTTTAGTAAATCAGTCAATGGTTTTTAGTATTATATCCAATTACCACGCCAGACTTTTAGCTACTGTTACCATGTTTAGAATATGACAAAGCAGTCCACATTGCCACAAACTTGATGCCAAACAGGACATTTGTTTTTAAAAAGTTTACAAAATGGACATTTGTAAAAAAGGTTTACAAACTGGAAATTTTTTTTTTTTCAGTTTACAAATTGGACATTAATAAAAATCGAGTTTATTGGACAGAGTTTTACAACAGGGACGGACTGGGCATCAAAATCGGCCCGGGGGCGTTACCATATAAACCGGCCCACAAATGGCATTTCATATCATGGGCGTAGACAGGATTTTTTCGGTGGAGGGGATTTTTTTTTACCCCCCCCCTCTGCAATATATTTATAATTTTTCTTTGGTCGCGACCAGACCGGCCCATTTGGTACCGGCCCACCGGGCATTTGCCCGTTTGCCCATACAGCCAGTCCGCCCCTGTTTCACAAGCATAAGAAGATATTTTAAAATTGAACCCTCAAAAAGAGGATGGACTCGTACACTTCCAGACATTCCTCTGAAAATATTTTTTTGTACGTTCGAATATAAACCTCCAGCAGGAAGACAATGGATCGCAGCGGCCAGGGTTTTGATCCGGGACCATCGAAACGTTAGTCCGGAGTGCATACCACCCGACCAGGTGGCCATCAAATGTCGTCAATGCGAATTGCCTTCAGTGTAATCATCCTAAACAAATAACACACCATTTTAGCTTATCGCATACTCCATGTAAGATAAGATAAGATAAGATACGATAGGACTTTCTAGCATACTTCATGACATGGCTGTATTATTAAAATTATAACAACAATATTAATTATAACAATGTATTTACTATTATCGTGGGCTTTATTCCATTTTCAACCTGGTCTAAATAAGCGGTTAACAAAAACAGCTTAAAATTTCGAATAAAGTACCTAATTGTTTCTTTTAAAAATGTTCAAATTCTGTTACTAGCTTTCATTAACCCGTCGTCGTGTGGGATTCATTCGTTTATCTAAAAACAAATGTTGACCGCAAATAACCTCCCGCTGTTTTTATGGAACAAAATTTTTTTTTTTAACAAAATAAATAAAATAAATAATGAAAGAGGTAGACAAAGGTCAAGAAGTCAACGAGCGTGGGCGGAATATGGAATTTATCTGCCATACAGACTTTTAATTGTATCCATTAACTTTCTCTTCCCACCTCTGACTTTTTAACTTAATGGGAAGGAAAAAAACTACATTTTCACCTATACTTACCTGGAACTCATCACCTGCTGTTCCTCCCCCCCCCCTTTTTAAATCTTAGAGTGGACATCATTCCTCAAGTGGTCACTATCCTGTGGATCGCGACAGGCCGTGAATCAAAACAAAAGCCCTTTTTTTCCCCTGAGTTCTAAAATAACTTCCGCTAGCTTGTGCATTATAGATGCCAAAACAGGAGCGACGCCTGCCTAAATAAGTTGTCTGACCCGTATCAATGGCGTTTAACCCCAGTGCCAGTAGCGTATACGCTAGTAGCGTATAATTATATACCATCTATACTGAGTGTTAGTTAGGCTGGTCAAATAAACAGCCTCTCACACAAAGGGGTAGACCAAAATTTTAGGGGGGTTTTGTCTATTAAGGGGAGCCGAACAAGGCGCCCCTAACAATGTCGCTTTTTTTTAGTAAGGGTAAATGTGCCCCATCCGACACTTACCACGCACGCGCGCGCTGGGCAGTCAAGAGATCTAGTTACCACCTATCTGGTCGCCTGCCCGTCCGAGGGTAAAAGAATTAATTAAAATGAGAGGCCATTGTTTCCCCCCCCCCCTTCGGCCATTCATCTGTCCACTCCCCGCGGTCACTAAACGTTAATTTATCAATACCCACAGAGTGACCAACGAAACAAAAGGTGAAGGACGGTCTAGAAAGGAGACAACTCTCTTCTCTTCTCGCGTATTTTGAAAGGTAGCTTCCCCTTTGTTGACAAATACAAAACACCTCTCCCTATAGACCTCAAGTCTTTCAGATTTGAAAGATGAGCCTCCCCGTATCTTCATCGCCCCCCCCCCCCCCCCATCCCCCGCTCCATTTTCCTTGTCCATTCTCTTAACGCTTCCTGACTTCAACTCACTTAAATATCTTAAATATAGTAGAAAAAATTTGAAGTTTTTTTTTTTCTTCTTAGGGATTAAAGAGTCGAAACTAGAGAGTGTGGATTTAGGGGAAAGGGGGGGGGGATAAAGTCGTGGGCGGCTGTTGCTCTACTTTCTACCGCTACAGGATTGAAAAGAAAGTCAGAGATAGTGGTCCAGAAGTCTGGTTACATTTTTTTTTTGTTTTTCGGCAAGGGGAGATGATCTCTAGCCTCGGGCAGTACCGGCGCGTGACCAGCTCGAGCAGATGTCATTTTTTTTTTTCATAAACATCTAGACTAGTTCCGGATGAGGACGTTTTTCAGATTCAAGTCAGAGCAAAACTATTTCGTTTTTAAAAAATGTGCGGGGATGTGTGGGGATGTGTGGGGATGAGAGGAAGGAAGAAGATTCCAATGGAGAGGAGAATGCTCTACTAGTGTCTGGTCTTCCGGTGCGGGGGAAGGGAGCGACTGGTCAACTACAGACACGAGCCAATGTTTCATTTTTGTTTCATTCAGGTCAAGGTCTTTAAGCCGGGGCTCTGTTCGCCCGAAAGGAAGGAACTTTTTGACTAATTTGTGAGCTAAAATTTTAATAATTTGGACGTTTAAATATGAAACCAACAGGATACAATAAAGTTGTGTCCATACTTGATAATACCCCCCCCCCCACTTCGCCCCAAGGAAAGCCGCGAAACTCTGATTCTATTTCTCCACTAGTTGGTTCTTGTACAAGGTCGCCCTTCCAAACTTGCCATTTACTTTGCTTGGGTGAAATATAGATGTAAAATAAGAAAGGCTACAAAGATAGTTTGTGTAGAAACACAAACTCAGAATCGGCCTCCGGAGTGGTCCATTCAGGCAGGTAGGCAGGTTTCAATACTTTCAGCATGAATATCGGAAACTACGAACTACAAACCATCTACAACCAAAGAAAAATCTTCGCCTATAAAAAAAAAGAAGACAATGTTTATGTCGAAAGTTTTTGCCGATATTATTATAGTCCGTTTGATGACATAGTACCACAAAATACGAGCGTATATTAATCTTATTATTATTACATTGTTTATATTCATACATATTCTATGAACTGATGATTGAGCAGATATGGTTAAACGTGAACCTGGTTTATCTGATGTTATTGAATGGTTATGTAATTGATCGTTTTATAAAGAATCTCGCATGGGACTCAAGAAATAATTTTTTCCCTTTAATAATAATAATAATAATAATCTTTATTGTCCGTATGGAGATTTGTCTTACAATTTGTGCATTACACCAAACAAAAAACATTATAACTATAAGAAACCAAAATGTACATTCACACTAGACTCACTCACAGGTCTGTATGACGCAGCAACGAGCTATTGTTCTCTACATGCCCACATGTTGCAACGTCGCAGGTTAGTGTTCAAGCCTACTATAATGATTGGTCTCTACATGCCCACATGTTGCAACGTCACAGGTCAGTGTTCAAGCCTACTATAATGATTGGTCTCTACATGCCCACATGTTGCAACGTCACAGGTCAGTGTTCAAGCCTACTATAATGATTGGTCTCTACATGCCCAAATGTTGCAACGTCACAGGTCAGTGTTCAAGCCTACTATAATGATTGGTCTCTACATGCCCACATGTTGCAACGTCACAGGTCAGTGTTCAAGCCTACTATAATGATTGGTCTCTACATGCCCACATGTTGCATCGTCGCAGGTCAGTGTTCAAGCCTACTATAATGATTGGTCTCTACATGCCCACATGTTGCATCGTCGCAGGTCAGTGTTCAAGCCTACTATAATGATTGGTCTCTACATGCCCACATGTTGCAACGTCACAGGTCAGTGTTCAAGCCTACTATAATAATTGGTCTCTACATGCCCACATGTTGCAACGTCACAGGTCAGTGTTCAAGCCTGCTATA
Source organism: Biomphalaria sudanica (assembly GCA_036873155.1). Classification (NCBI taxonomy): domain Eukaryota; kingdom Metazoa; phylum Mollusca; class Gastropoda; family Planorbidae; genus Biomphalaria; species Biomphalaria sudanica. Next base: position 1,354,080 of record JAZGLO010003631.1, read on the forward strand.
ATGATTGGTCTCTACATGTCCACATGTTGCAACGTCACAGGTCAGTGTTCAAGCCTGCTATAATGATTGGTCTCGTGCGAACCCGATTTGAATTTAAAACTATGTGTGCGTCACACAATACGTGTAAAAGTATGTGTGTGAAGCTGTGTATGTGTGGTTGCCTGCGTGAGAGCTAAGGTGTGTGTGTCAGTGTATTAGTATGTGTTTAATAGTGTGTGTGTGTACATTTAGGTGTGTGAAACGTGTGTGTGTGTGTGTGATTGAGTGTTAATGTGTGTGATTTTGCTAGTGGCCGTGCTTGTGTATGTGTAGTTGTGTCTGAGTATTTCTACAATTTTGTGTGTGAGTGTTAGCTGAGTTAGTTGTTGTGTTTAAGATGTATGTGAGATTGTGTGTGTGGTTGTTTGTTGGTGTATGTGTGACTTTTTTTTGTAAAGTCTAGTTGTGTGTGTGGTTGTCAGTCTATGGCAGTGTGTGTGCGAACGTTGAAGTACACTTGTGTGTGTGTGTGTGTGTGTGTACTATAGGTTGGGAAATCATTATGTAAATAAATGCATTTTTTTTTTAAAAATCCACCAAGAATACCGAGCAAGCAGAAGAAGCAGCTAGGCCTGTATATCATCTACATCCTGCAACATTGTTACAGGAATTCACGTTTTTATTTCCAGCAAGTTACAGTAATTCAGTATGCTCAAACAGAAGCAGTATGTAACGTCAGTGCTTGCATTGAAATGTTCAGAATGCGCGCCAAGTAAAAAATCCCTCCCAGTATAGACGAACATCTTCTCCCTGACCCCGCCCCACTAACCAACTAGTTAGGCAACTGTTGATCTCGACTAAAGATATAAAACTACAGCCCCGAGGGCTCATTAAATTGTTTCTAAAGACGACCGACCTGATAGTGTTCATAAAATCTGTCTCTTTTTGGTAAGAGTTCAAACCTAGCTGATGTGAAACCCTTATTTTATTTTATTTTATGAAGCAATTTGAACCAATTAAAAGGATAAGAGACGAAAACACCTGTCGTTAGTCATAGCCTTGTTTGGTGGGGGTGGATAAATGTATTCAATACTGTCTATCTATCTATCTATCTATCTATCTATCTATCTATCTATCTATCTATCTATCTATCTATCTATCTATCTATCTATCTATCTATCTATCTATCTATCTATCTATCTATCTATCGTGTGTGTCTGTCTGTAAGCACGTCTTTCTGTCTCGCTGTTTCCATTACGCCTAGGTAGAAAGATCTTCCTCTCTGTGTGCGTCATTTCATATATATATATATATCATAGTACCTACACAATTACGCTATCATGGAGCCACCCAATGTTCGTGTAACGTGAATCTAAACCTGCTAAACCTATCGGTTCCAGCCCTGTAAGTACCAAGTTAAGATATCCAATTTCTTCCTCCTGCTGACATACTTATCTCCCTCTTATCAAGCTCAGAGTGTGAAGTTATTTCCCTTGAATTCGCTTCCAGTAGACTTGAACCTCATTTCGTCATTCAGACGGCTGTAAATGTTGGTTCTGATTTGTAAACTCACGTCAAGGCACCCTTCCAACATGCCTCTTGCATTATAGCGCCATTCTACCCCAATGGAAAGCTTTTAAAAAATGCAAAAAAAAAGACAACTAAAAAAAAAAACCGTTAATTGGGTATCGAGGTCAACGCAATTTTAACATAAGTAACATACACATATAGATAGTCAGTTGCACATTCTTAAGGTAAACCAACGTGTCTATAAGCTGTCCTCTTTAATTTTGTTCGCTTCTCTCCATTTTAAAATTTACTCCTTACTCTATTGAGCCGTTGGGGCACCACTTGTGATTGATTGACCACTTTCACCGAGACCTTTCTTAAAAGAAAAATAAGAAAAATACGCCCAACGCTTATCCAAGTGTTAATCTGTTCATGCACGCTAAGTCACTTGTTTTTTTTTTATGGCTGATTCAGGCAACTCGTTCCATGCTCTAATAGCACTAGGAAAGAAACAGCACTTGTACGAATCGGTCCCATTTTTTATGGAATAAGAAATGAGCCTTAGTGTTAATGGCCTCTCATTATGAGAACAATTTATTGTTGTCTTCTCATCACATACAGAGCTTATATCAAGTCGCTCTGTATGTCTGTCTGTCTGGTTAAAAAGTTTGAACACGCTATTGCTCCAACTTCCCTTGCTCTGATCAAATTCCACAATCAAGGAATCCAAATAAAATCTGTTTCCACTTACTGGCCTCAAGAAATGGAATAGCTTTGTTTGAAAAGATTTAAGATGCACATACATTTGATGTGCAAACAACCCATTGCAATGCTTCCGATGATAAACATGAAGTCTCTCTTCAACTCTTCATTAGAAATATTAATAACAATAACAGTCCCAGTCAATATCCTTCAAGGAACCTAATAATTTTCCAATTTTTTCCTTGAGATTCCATGTTCTTCTAATGCTAGGCCAGAGGATACTACTGTGTTACCGAATATCGGAATGTTTTGTTTTCAAATCTTCAATTACTTTTGGAACTGTCAGTCAGGGCCGCCTTAGATAATTGGAGGCCCTAAGCGAAGTGAATTTGGTAGCCCCAAATAAAATTGAAAAATAAGAAATTAACAGCAAAAAAACTAAAAGTATGCAAATTATTAAAAACCTGTTGTACTTCAACAATAAGTTTCGCTATTTCGTTTCCTTAGTAATAGCGGTATAGCTGCTAAACATACCAAACACTCGTAGGCCATAGGCAGCTGCATTGTTTGCCTATTCCTAAGGCCTTCCATGTGCCAAAAAATATTATGAACCTTTATGATGACCCACTATTTGTATTAGATAGTCAATGCAGCTTTGTGTAAACTTTCCCGTTGTAGGTTTATGGTTGGGAGTTGTTCTTTATTTTATTACAAAGCCTGTATTTCTCAATCAAATCACGGGAACTATTAGTTGTTACCTTTACCATCTTCTACAAGCGAACCCAAGTCTTTTGACACGGTTCATCATAGCGTTAAATAAATGCTGGTCTGAACTTGTCTTTGAATTTTTTGAATTATTGTCATATAAAATAATCTTAGTTTACTTTCAACCTTTTAGAATGACGTTTAAATACAATGTTTCTTTAGCCTCTTCATTGTAAGCGATAAGAATAAAAAGTTTCAATAATGTCTATAGTTATTTACCATTATTTATTTTCAATATATTTGCATGTTTATATTTGTATAATGTGTTGGGCACCCCTGATTTCCTTACGTGTCCGCGGGCCGCATAAAACACTTCAGCGGGCCGCATGTGGCTTGCGGACCGTAATTTACCCATCCCTGGACTATACCAAAATATGAGATAAACTGTTGGAGCGTTCAGATGGCTAGACCAGTATATGAGATAAACTGTTGGAGTGTTCAGATGACTAGACCAATATATGAGATAAACTGTTGGAGTGTTCAGATGACTAGACCAATATATGAGATAAACTGTTTGAGTGTTCAGATGACTAGACCAATATATGAGATAAACTGTTGGAGTGTTCAGATGACTAGATCAATGTATGAGATGAACTGTTGGAGTGTTCAGATGACTAGATCAATGTATGAGATGAACTGCGCAGTGGTTTCCAAATCAGGGAGCTCTCCGTATAGTTTTCTTTTTTATTAGAGTGTTTTGGGGCCAGTTTTAGAGGACATGGTCAGCATTCTCTGGTAAAACTCCTCAGTGGCAGAATTCACTGGTTCCAATTTTGAGCTTCCGGTGCATATGTTGTCTCACTCTGTTGTGTCCGGTCCTGAGTCAAAAGATTTGACGTTGATCTTTTCGGGATAGCTTATAAAAGGCATCATCTTTCTTGTGATTTGGATGTCCATTTCTCATTTATTTTATTTACTATTAGTTTCTTCATTTCTTCTGGATAGAGTGCAATGTTTAATTGTGAGTTTGTTCTCCCACTCTTGGCGAGTGTGTCAGCCTTCTCATTCCTTCTAGTTCTATATGAGCTGGTATCCATTGAATAACAGTTTTTATGCTGTTGCTGTTGAGCTTTGTAAGTGCTGAGTCGTTTTATATAATTGATATATTGATTTTTCTAGTTTTTCTCCATCTGGCCATTCGATGAGTATTCCAGCTCCTCCATTTGTGGTGGTTTTATGAGATGAGCCATCCGTGTCAACTCTGATCCACTGGTGGCTAGGATAATGAGTTCGTAGAAAACAGTTCACTATTTCCTTGAGCTCTGTTGGACTGTAGTCAGAATTTGTTGTTATATTTTCAATAAGTAGGAAGAGAGCTTTCGTCCCAGAGTGGAGATTCATTATGATGTCTTGTGGAAACACACAGTAGATACACAGTAGAGGAGAGTTTCTCAACTTTTTAGTCAAAACCTGCTCACGGACCACTAAGTAAAAAGCTACTTAAATGCATAGTATATTTGCGACAAATGTGAAAAACAAGTTGATTATTTATTGAGATTTTAACTTGTGTTTATAATAAAATTATTTAAAAAATTAATGACTTGGATGAAGTTGAGATTTAAACGAGCGAAAATTTCTAGTCGGTTTCATTTGTTACAATACCTTATTCATGGAACCTGGCTGGACGCGATTCTCGAATACGGCTCTAACGATTTTCCTATAAATTCAACAGTTGATGCATATCGCCAAGAAAAGAATAAGTAGCTTGTTGGCCATACGGGGAAAACCCAAGATCGTCATAATTTTTCAAAGTAAAAAATAAATGTACATTTGGCTAGAGACTAAATCTAGGTCTCTATCCAGCATCAGTTTTTAAAGGGCTATGGCGTTCTTCTAAACCTCAAGAGAACAAATAGTACCGATGATAGTACTTTATGCAACGGTACTTTACAGAAAGTCACGCTTTGCTCGTGCATATAAAGGTGCGGGTTGTACGATTTTGTCTTTCCTTATTTTCTAAACCCGGAAAATCGCCGGCTCCTCTACCACCAAAGCGAACGCCACATTGACCTGCAATATATTTGGACGGGAGTGTCTTTCCAAAACAGGGCTCCACAGCCTTATGAAAAAGTGCTCGAGACGAACCATAGTCGTTCTACGACTGAAGGAGGCCAATGATGATTTTTCTTATTCAAATGCATGTGTGGATTATACGCATGTGAGGGTTAATAATAAGGTCAATACATTATAATTATAATTTTTTTCCAAGTTTGAAATATTGACCAAAAACAAAACAAAAATAAAAATATAATTAAAAAAAAATATGTTGACACGAAAATGTTTTATATAAAAATCGATGAATGTCATCCTGTGCGGATACGTGTTAATAACAAGGTAGCAGGTAGGAATATAACCTTTAATTAATATAGGATACCTATATTTATGCATGTAGGTATTCACCGAAAACAATCACTAGTTACTAAAATGTAACGTTTGAAATACAATTTGACCATAATATTGCACCTCACAATGCTACTGTCTATCAGGTAGGACATTGGACAATAATAAACTTGGTGTTGTTTTTTGGATGTTGTTTTTGTTGTTGTTTTGGGGGGTGGGAGGCACAAATTGTGGCTTAGTAACATTGTTTCACAGAGAGAAGGGGAAATGGTTTTTTTTTAAAAGGAGATCCTAAATTGATATCAACGTCCAATCTCTCTCCCTTGTTTCCAAATTTAGTCCCGCCCACGCACTTTCAAACCCACAATGAAACAGGCCCTCTTAAAACCTATCAGTTGAGAGGTCAAGCGATGTCCCGCTGTGAGCGCCTTAATGGAAGAGATGACCCATAGCTAGGGGTGGACATTGGCCAGGGTACTTTTGAGGTGTTGACCCAAAAAAAAAGTTGTTGGGGGGTCAGGCAGGCACCCGCCTAATTTTTATATATTTTTTTTTTGTTTCTTTAAAGAAGCGTAAAACCAGCGCGCAGATTTGACTATACAAGGGGGAAAAAAGCAAAACGAAAGTAGCCAGAGTGGTTTTACGCTGCGGATAAAAAGATAAGGGGGGGGGGGCGAGGTCTGAAAGGGGAACTTTACTTTTTGTTTTTTAATAGAATAGAAAGTTAAGTTCAAAAAGGAGGGGGGGGGGGCTGCGGTTAGAGGTCCTTCTGCGCTTTAATAAAGTTAACCCAATTAATTTAACATAATGAAATAGCAGCTGTATAGGCCAAATTTCTACATACACAATTATTATGGACTTAAACCCAGGAGTAGTAAATCCTTGAACTTTATTTTGCTTAGGGTAAAAAAAAAAGATCGGGGGGGGGTGTGGAGGGGTGCATATAGGGGAAACTAAGTTCAGACAGGGCTTTCTAAAATAGGAACAATTAGTTAACCTTAAAATTTAGAAAAATGCTCAATCTTTAGATGTTTGTTTTCATTTCCCATTACAGACAATCCCCAGAGGAAAAGTGAGGACCCGGGATCAAGACTAAGTTAATGCCCCCTTCTCATTTCACCTGTCCATTAGATTGATGGACCGTTGGGGCACCACACAAGATCTGTTGACCGTCTTTCCTCATTTCTCTTTGTCTTTTGCGCTGGATTGAATCTCTTTCAATGGCTGGCTCTTCCATTCGTCTATCTCGTCTTCCAATCGCTTTCTCTGTCTCTTCTTTTTCCTGGTAATGTTCCATGAAAGAAGGTCTTTGAACCACGAGGACCATGTGATATGGCCATAGAGTTTTTTTTTGTATTTATTTATTTTTGGACAGCATTTAGCAGGTCACGTGAGGTAGCTGCATTAATCCTGTCTCTAAATCTCTTCGTTTGTTATGTGGTTTTGTATCTGATACCTAGGATCTTTATGTAGCATCTCAATTCCATTGTTAGAATCATCCTCTCTAGTTCAAGATTCGAAAGCATATAAGAATTTGGCCATGACCAGGGAGCACATTCTTCTTCTTCTTCGTTCTCATTGGAGTGTTCAGATGACTAGACCAATACATGAGAAGAACTACGCAGTGGTTTCCAAATCAGGGAGCTCTCCATATAGTTTTCTTTCTATTGGGGTGTTTTGGGGCCAGTGTCTTCTTGAACGGGCTTCTTGGTAAAGAGATCAGTTTTGGAGGACGTGGTCAGCATTCTCTGGTGACACTCCACATGGGCATATTTCACTGGTTCCAATTTTGAGCTTCCGGTACATGTGTTGTCGCATTATGTTGTATCCGGTGCTGAGTCGAAAGATTAGACGTTGATCTTGTCGGAATAGTTTATATTAATCATCATCTTTCTTGTGGTTTGGATGAGAGCTCGTCAATTTCTCATTTATTCTATTTACGATTAATTTCTTCATTTCTTCTGGATAGAGTGCAGAGCACATTCTTCTGATTTTAGAAGGTTTCGTGCGACCGAAAGAAAAAGGAATTATTTTTTTTCGTAACAGTACAAAGAGACAATTAAAATCAATTTAAAATATTTTGTCTGACACCAATTTCAAAGACCATGGGCTTGGAAGGGAGGATAATTAAAACGGGCTAAAAGATTATTACTGTTATTTATTAATCTTTAAAAACTGTGAAAAGAAATATCAACCAACCCGTCATTCACTGTGAAGGCGGCGTAAATTAAAAACACCTTTTTAATCTGAAATCTACAAGTCAAGTGGTAGATTCAGGGAACTGACCGTTTCTACTCACTCTATACTATTCTAGTGCATGCATGCTCACCCCCTTCATTGTTTCGACAGTGCCACAGACCGACATTATAATAGTTTAGAGAATCGCTGTTTGTCACAGAAGATTGAGTGTGTCTACAAGTGTGTTTGTCGCACTCGGTGGATACGAACATTTGTTGACATAGTGACCCGAGGACTTCTGCAAACAGCGAGCATATTAAAACCCGCAGGTCGTTAAGAAGTCCAGAGGACTGTAATCTACTCACGCACAATAGGTACAATAAGGACTCGCGCTCTAAGCTCGCGCGAGACAAAGATACTCATCCATCAAGGTAGAAGAAGCGAAAAGAGAAGAAATAAAGAAGTAAGGTGTTGACTTTTAAGAAACTGTGATATACAGACGGTATTATATGTCTTCCTGGCCCGCTTTGAGAAGGTAAGCAAAGGGACCGACCTCAGCCCCCCGAGTTCTGCTTCCAAAGCCGCGTTGACCTTTCAACCCGAACTTCATTGTTGAGGTCGGCAACAGTAAAGGGGTGTTAAAGCTTAAGGGCCCTGCGCCCACCTACATCCTGGACAAGGTGTGATTGTTTACAGACAGTTGTATTGTTTTGGTGGTCGTTGAAGACGAGCTGTAGATGTTGTGTGAGGGGAAGGGGGCGGGACGCAGGAGCGCCTTAGATGCAGAGGTTTTTGTACGAAGCTTGTGTTTTGTGATGACCTCAGGTCAGTCTTCTTGTTGGCCACTCTCGTGTTTGTTGTTCTTGATGGAGCACCCTTCGTAAAAAAACATTCTGTGAATGGATTCCTGTTTGGCCGTCTGGTTTGGGTTTTAGACTTCAGGGGTTTTGTATGCAAAGGATAGGCCGCGAAACATTTAATGCTTATCTACATCTGTATAAAGACAATCAACACCAGAAGCTGTTAACGTGTCGTTTTGTATTAACTATGGGATTGTGTCGTTAGATTAATTATCATTTTACTTTTTATATATTTATTCACATGAAGCAAACACAAAACTCCGCGATTCAATTAAAAAAACTTCCTTTTTTTAAAATATGAAAACATATCGATTAAGTTATTTACATCATTTTATCGTATTCTGTAAGCTATGGACAGTTGTACAAAAGCTGTGTCACGATGACCTTCAGACCACTGTCAATAAATCGCAAAACTAAAACTCTATGCCAATATCACAAGGTCCTCAAAGTGCAAACAAAACAATGAGCAAAATATCTACATATACATATTATTGGTTCCGCAAGATTGTTATTGGCGGAAGTGGTAATGGATGTAAGCACTCCACTACCTATAAAATGCTTCCTAATGGCATGCGTCTCAAATAGCCTCTGACAACCAGTCTAACTCCTGGCCTTCACGTATGGCTCAGATATTGAGTCCGGCGGAACTGTTCTCACTAACAGGAGAAGGGGCAATAGCGAGTAACTGGCGCCTTAACCAGTAAGCTTCGGGCATGAGGGGCTCGTAAGCCATGGCTGGCTACCCACCTAGGAAAAGGAAAACTCTGAATTCAAACCTCTGTTGCCTTGCAGCTATACCCAATCATGGGAAAGGCTTCGTGAGTCAACTCTGAGGAAAAATCAGGAGCTGGCGACCCTAAGGCAGCTTTCAGCCCCCAGTGCTACACCCTGGCAAAACCTGCGACGGCCGTTCCTTTGGACACATCAGCTGCGTGGAGAGGGGGAAACTGATGTGTGGACGACATCCTTCCGACCACAGCTAAAGCCCAGGCCTTCATCTCATTTCCATGAGATGATCCCTAGTCGCTTCGCGACTGAAGGAGACCATAATCAACAGGTTATTATAAGCCCGAATTTAACAAAACCTAGTTAAATTCGAAACAAACAAATGTTTAATTAATGCAATTTATGGTTTATATTTATGTGCTAGAAAAAAAGGGACGCAATGTAATTGTTAAATTGACTGAAACTATTTAGCCATGTTTTGTATCTCCCTGTTAGAGGTTTACGTCACTCTGTAAAGAGAAATCTATGTTTCATTTTAATCCATTTATAAAATGACGGAATTAATGGAAACATGGAGAGATACAATGGTAAAGAGGTTATACGGACACTTGGTTATGCTTGCTGTGGATTCGTGGCAAAATATGTTGGTCACAGCTGGGGCTGCGTAGCCACGGGAAATACTGCTTTCCTCAATTATCTTCGGACTCGAAGACAAGCCTTCTTCTTCTTCTTCTTCTTCTTATTATTTTTATTATTATGTTAGATACGAACAAGTTTTCATTCTCTGGCGCTACCAGGGTCGAGTTTCGCTAAAGAGAAACAAAATTCATCGTAGTCCCTTTAACAGTTTCCACTGAGGAATTTTCTGGTGATGTGGCAGGTCTGCAGCAGTACTGCCCTCTGACAGGCAACGAGGATGTCCCTAGGGATGTTAATGGCCTTGAAGGTGTCTGTGAGGTCAGTTGTTATTATCCCCTCGGTTGATATAACAATGGGGGTATATTGGTATTTTGGACAATTTCCATAGACGCTCAATCTCCAAGCTTAGCTTCCCATATTTTCTTTGTTTTTCTGTCTCAGTTTTTCGTAAATTATGAGACAGTGGTACGGCGATGTCGATAATGGTAGCGGTTTTTTCTTTTTTATCGATGAACAGCAGATCCGGGCGATTGAAATCTACCGTTTTGTCGGTCAGAATAGGCCTATTATTATTATTATTATACAGACGTATCGTAGATTTCTTTTAGTTTTGTGACATGTCACATGTAGTAGATTGCTTTTAGTTTTGTGACATGTCATATGGCATATTCAATATTTCAGCGTTGGTGTACAGCTTTGTGGGGTTTTCGGTTAATATAGGTCAAAAAGAAACATTTTTAGAGAAACAAAACAATCGCGTTGCCCTATGTCGCCCAGGGCAGTCCACCCCACTTGTGACTCCCTCCCTACTCAACTGGTTGTGTCGTGTGTAGCTAGAAGAGTGGGGTTGGGGGGTTGGGGGGTAGACACGGTCAAGTGTAAACGATGCCAGAAGTGGAAACATCATGGCCACAGCAGAGAGGATGACATGGTGACTCACTTGTGGCTTGAGACGATTTCATCAGGGTTCCAGTTGGATGCAGCCCCCAGTGGAATAGTGCCTCACTCTGCCCCCTCCCCCCCTCTCCATATCTCATCATTAGAGCAGTTAGAGATGCAGCCCTCTGGGTATTTTCTGTGTGTGATTGTGGGGGGTGCGTGTGTGTCACCTCGTAGTAACAAATGAGCTTTTCCATTCACTTTCTCTCTTTCTCTTTTTGACAGGGTGACGTTTTTATGTTTTATGACCTGATTACTCTCTGTCTCTCTCTCTGTCTCTCTCCTTCTCTCTCTCTCTGCCCCCCCTCTCTCATTTGCTTATCTTTTCTTCTTTTTTCCCTCTTCTAACTCTACATATAATTTAAGGGAAAAAAAAAGCAAAGTTTCCCCTTTCAGACCTTGTGATCTATGGGGCAGATGATGTAAAAAGTCATCTGCTTTTGTGGCCCATTGTTAACGAGAGTATCGTGTGGCCAGCACAACGGCCAACAGCATTTACTTTTCCCCTGCTACCTATTGCGTACCAATTGAGGCGCCATTATGATGCCTGAAAGTAAAACATCCCAGTCTTCTCCAGGAATCGAAACCGGGAAGCCCGGCCAAGCTATTCACCACTTAGACACCGCGCCTTACTATATATTACATATATATAGGCCCAATCTGGTAAGTTAAGTATGACTGAGGCCAAATACAGCTATACTATACAGCTATGTCTAAATTGAGAATACATTTCCAAGAAAACAACACACAAGACAACACACACGCTGAGCATGTTCCTCATTGGATAACCAGAACAAGGTCCTCATACTTCAGCACATTGGAAAGGTCAATGTCATTGGTCAACCATATTACTTGCTAGGATTCCGAGTCACAAGCAGAATCTTCAGATATTCTAAATTCTAAATACAATTTGTTTGTTAGAAGTAAAGGAGCCTGAAGACTTCCCACTCTGCGACTGAATGTTTGACAACTTTAACGGAGATAGAACTTTTGAAAGCATGGACCATAAGATCTTTGTTTAACTTCTCACATTAGGATCTCAAAATCAAGCTTCCAAGAACAATTGTTTTTAATTTAGGTTAATTTGAATGATGGCCATATCGTTCTCTAATTGTGTTACATAGATTAATAAATCGAAAGATGTTGCTTTCAAATTCAATTTTTTATTTTGTATTTTGTTTTTAGGATACCTCACCTTTTTAAATTTTGACGTCAGTTGCCGAGCTATTTACATCCTAGTAACTTTTGGTCTTTTGCCTCTGTTTTTTTTTTTTTTGGGGGGGGGTGGGGCTATTGGCCTCTTATTTGTTTTTATTTAGTAAAAAGGTACAAATTAATTACAGTGTGATCAAACATGGTAACTACCATTAAGGGTGCCAAAATGTTCTACTAGTGTATTGTCACATTTTACATAAATTCCTGTGAAGAATTTATAGATGGTTTTTACGTAATGGAAGAGGTGTTTACACTTTCTACTGTAACTATTAGTTCTTGTACTTCAACTAGTAAATACATACCGTAATATTAAAGAAAGAAATATCAAGTAAACAATAACAAACATAATTTTATATATAAAAGACTTTCACATTGTCTAGATATTATTATTATTATTATTATAATTATTATTATTATGTTAGAAATGAACGAGTAGTCATTCTCTGGCGCTGCCAGGGTCGAGTTTCGATAAAGAGAAACAAAATTCATCGTAGTCCCTTTAACAGTTTCCATTGAGGAATTTTCTGGTGATTTGGCAGGTCTGCAGCAGTACCGCCCTCTGACAGGCAACGAGGATGTTCCTAGGAATGTTAAGGGCCTTGAAGGTGTCTGTGAGGTCAGTTGTTATTATCCCCTCGGTTGATATAACAATGGGGTATATCTTTAATAGTTGCCTTTCTTTAGCAATAAGATTAACATGGGAGACCAGACAAATAATTAGAGACATATACAGCTACAACGATTCGAGTAAAATAATGCAATAATTTCAAAACATTTACATTCTTATAGTCATCACTTTTTAATCTCAAAGGAGCCCGTTCGGGACCCTATTGATCCTGGGCCCGGACGCAATGAATCCCCTCGTGCCACGATTACTACGCCGATGTGTGTATGTGCATGCGTGTAAGTATAGACTATAGACTAGTGGAATATGTTTTTCTCGTATGTTAATGTAAACCGACAACGGTTACGTCTGTGCTGGATTTGGCAAAATTAGTAGGTCACAGCTAGGACTGCGTACCCAGGCGAAATACTGCACTCTTCCTTAATCTTTTGGAATCGATGACAAGCCTTAGTTTAAGACGTTTCTGTCGATGAGAAAGAAAAAAACCAACAAACTTTTAGGTTGAAACTAAGTTGTCTTGAGACCTTTCCCTCTAATTTCTGTCAAGGTCAAGTGTCCCCCCCCCCTACCCCTTACACTCCCGGCACACGCCAGGAAACATATTAAGTTTACTCATAGGGGGCGCGCCACACGCGCGTCTGAGCTCACTCCCCCCCCCCAATCAACCAGTTCTCCTAGATGTGAGGTCTAAGTCAAGGGTGCCACCGGGGGAGTCAATGTGGACGTCTGGGCGCTTAGAAATAACGGCAAGTGGCCAAGGAGTTGGGGATAAAGGGAAAGTTTTGAGGATGGAACCTGAGGATGTGGGTAAATGGAGGGAGGGATGAAGGATACATGAAGGATACATGAAGGATACATGAAGGATTGGCCTCTTTAGTCACACACAGAATTTGCGCTATTCAATTTAGCTTTATCATCATAGGAATCCTTGGGCATTAGGCCTCTTTTCTTTGCCTCTTTAATGGGCCATCTTGCCTCTCTTGTGGGCTTTCTTTTTTTTTTTTTTTGTGGCACAGCACGTAGAGCGTTTCCGGATTTCATATCCTCACTCTTCTCGTACTGGAGTCTTATAATCAAAAACTTTTTGTTGTTGTTGTGGTAGTCGCTACTGGGAATATAAATATCTTCAAATTAAAAATTAATATTTTTTCTATTTTTCGAATGCTTGTCTAGTTGAATAAAGACAAGCATTTCTTCCATACATTTTAAGAATATAGTGTGCTTGTATGTACTGAAGGAATTGAGACAGAGAGATAGATAGCATACAAAGCTAGATAGATAGAGCTTGAAAAAGAGATTGAGGGAGGGAGAGAGAGAGAGAGAGAGAGATTCATAGAGAGAAAAGAAAGAGATTGAGAGAGAGAGAGAGGTTGAAAGAGAGGGACTGATTGAGAGACAGAGAGAGAGAGAGAGAGAGAGCAAAACAGACATAGAAAGAGAATATACATATATAAAGAGAGAGAGAGAGAGAAAGAGAGATAGAAAGAAAGATAGGGACAGCGAGAAAGATAAATAAGGAGAGGAAGAGGGAAAGATAGAGAGAGAACGAAAGAGACAGCGGGAGAAGGCGAGAGAGAAAGAAAGAAAGGAATAAAGAAAGAGAGAGAGGAAAAAAAATTCAAAGTATTGTGTCTGGGTTTTCCAGTGTGTCTTGGTACAACTTACATTCCATGATATCTACCACCAACTAACATACAAAAAAACAAAACAACCCATCAACTCTCTTTTGCATTTGAGAACGACCGTGAGCAAGATGCTGTCTAGAGGTAAGAACACATACGTAGAAAGATCGAGAGACAGGAAGAGAGAGAGAGAGAGAGAGAGAGAGGGGGGGGAGTAGGGAGGAGGAGGAGAAAGAAAGACAACAGAAACTTGAATGGATTACCTACCTACCTGTGGCGACACCTGTTAGCTCAAGTAAGTCCTGAGACAAAGGTTCTTCTGGAGATGTGGTTCTTTGTGATAAGTAAACAGAGCGGCAGTAAGAGACTGTGTTTTTCTGTGATCAAATTCTGGATTCCTTATACACAAGTATGTTGGTTTAATTTTCGAGAGGTTTTTGTGCATATAATAGAAATCTATATGGGCGTCATCAGCAGAACTGTCAGTATGAGAAAGGGGGAGGTACTCTAACTTTAAGAAAAAAAAAATATCTCCTACTCTAGACATCATCACCTTACGAACTCAACGTGAATAAAATAATGTACATAATAACATAATAACATAAAAACATAATAGCATGATCAAATACACTTTGGTCCCCAAGCGCTTATCGGCGTATAGGGGGAGAGGGGGGTAGGCAATGTCACTCTACAGCAGGGGTTCTCAACATGTGGGCCGCGACCCCCTTGGGGGGTCGATTTACCATTTGCCAGGGGGTCGCCTAAGACCATCGAAATGTGGATATTTTTTGTTTATTCTACTATTGCTGTATGTATTTGTTTCAAGGGGGGGGGGTCGCGGCAGACTGGGGGATTGTAAAAAGGGGTCACCGAGCATAAAAGGTTGAGAACCGCTGTGCTAGACAGACACCAGGCTTTATATAGTTTTGTATCTTTAAAAAAATGTCACGTGGTATATGCGTCGAGGTTCCAATCTTTTCCAGGATTTCTACTTGTGGGTTGAAATTATTTTAATTCGTTAAGAGGAATTCTGTTACCTCTTCACTTTATCAAGTATCTCCGGCATGCCGTTTGAGATTGGATCATAAAAATTTCCCTTCTGAACCTACCAACACTCAAAGCTCCATCGTAACACGGGGCATGAAACAACAACAACAACAACAACAACAACAACAGCAACAGCAGCAACAACAACAACAGCAACAGCAACAACAACAACAACAACAGCAACAACAACAACAGCAACAACAACAACAACAACAGCAACAGCAACAACAACAACAGCAACAACAGCAGCAACAACAACAACAATGTCGGAGAAGCACAACTAGAGTATTCCAAAAAAAAACAACAAATACAACAACACGCCCTATGAGAAGCGAAAGATTCAGATTTAGACTTGATAAGGCCCTAAACATTTTTGAAATATGGGACCCTCCCCCCCCCCACCTTTTTAATCATCAAAAAGACCATTTTTCCTTTGCTCTTTCTTTAAAATGATAAAAAAAATATATCTCTCTGGAATTTTTTTTTGGGGGGGGGGGGGGGGTCCTCAATTAACTCTTTTTCTCCTAACCGACGATACAAACGTTGATTCCATCAGAATGTGGTAAATAATTTACAGAGAGAAAGAGTTAAGTGGGTGTCCTAAGCTATAGCTTAAGTTGCCTTTAGGTTAAACCGAGACCAATCGTTGAAGAAGGCCTGAACACTGACCTGCAACGTCACAACCTGTGGGCAGTTTAGACTAATAGCTCTTTACCGTGTCACAGGTATATATGACGTGGCAACGAGCTATTGGCCAAAACTGCCCAGAGGCTGTGACGATGGAGGTCAGTGTAGAGGCCTTAGTTAAATCCGGTTTTGGCAAAGATGCATGTTTTGAGTGTGATTGTCAACTCTAGCTGAATATTTACAACGCCCCCTTCCCAGCCTGCCCAAATCCCTCCCCTCTCTGTAAAATATTCCTTCTTTCTTATACTGTCCTCGTCTTCTTTATGAGGAAATAAAAACAAAACATTATACAAGCACACCATTTTTTTTTTTCGTTTCGGAATAAGAACGTACGTCTGCTAGAATGTGTGCTAGAACAGAACAAGTGTGTTTAATAAAAGGAAAAAAAAAACAGTCCACGAAGGAGAGAAAGAAGAGAAAAGAAAGAGAATAGCAGCAAGTCATGTTAAACCACCCCCAAGTCTCAATCTGAACAACCAAAAAAAAAAAAAAACTGGGAAGGAAAACGAATGGGGCAGACGAGCCAAAAGGAGGTCGCCGATCTAATTTTGTCGATGACGAAATTCCTGGCACACATTCATTTGCCCAGTTGGCCTACACGATCGAGAAAGACATTGCAAGAGAAACTCTTCTTTAAAAAAAAATAAAAAAAATGCAGAAATCAAACGCGTAAAAAAAAAATCTGCCCT
This sequence comes from Biomphalaria sudanica, assembly GCA_036873155.1. Taxonomy (NCBI): domain Eukaryota; kingdom Metazoa; phylum Mollusca; class Gastropoda; family Planorbidae; genus Biomphalaria; species Biomphalaria sudanica. Next base: position 1,370,602 of record JAZGLO010003631.1, read on the forward strand.
CTTCAAGTTCATTAAAGACTATTACATCCCCTTGAACGTTTGCCAGTTAGGACAGTTGTTTTTTTTTCTTCTTAAAAACATAAGCCTGTCAACAATTATGTGCATTCTTTTAGTTTTTAAAAATCATATCACCTTCATTTGTATATTTTATTATATCTTTAATCCGTGAATATATTATACAAACACAAGGACAATATGAATACTACTAAGTATAAAAATAATACTAAGGCTTGTCTTCGAGTCTGAAGATTAAAGAAGAGTGCAGTATTTTACGTGGCTACGCAGTCCCAGCTGTGACCTACATATTTTGCCACAACAAGCGCAGGCATGACCATTGTCCACCGGTGGTCGATTTAGATTTTCTTTTCGCCGTCTACGTCTGTTTCTCGGCTGTGGATTTTCTTTTGGTCTCAAAATGTGTATCCCGCGACCTTTGTGACCTCAGCTGTCTCGTTCTGAAGCCGCATGCAACCAGGTGCTCTCTTCTATGTCAGTTAAAGTATAAGGGATACCATAAGAACAAAAAAATAAGATTTAAAAAAAACAACATAATTCTACATCGTCTCATATATCTACATATTTGGAAAAACAAAATTAAAGATGAGTTTCAAACGCGCATTGTAAGAATATTTTTTAAGCAAATCTATTTTGAGTACAGCAAAAATAAATAATTCCCCCAAAGGAAAATGTTCTAAAATCTACTCCACTTACCAGGAAACTTATTATCTGGAATGAATTCCCAAGATGTAGAATCAAGTTATGATGTTTCAGTCTAAGTACCGAAAGACACGGTAACAGGCCGTAAAACCAAATTGTACTACAGCTATAAGTAATTGTACTACTTGGTTGAAGTTAGATTCAGTTCACTAAATGATTCAGTTCATTAAATGGTTCAGTTCACTAAATAGTTCAGTTCACTAAATGATTCAGTTCACTAAATGATTCAGTTCACTAAATGATTCAGTTCATTAAATGGTTCAGTTCACTAAATAGTTCAGTTCACTAAATGATTCAGTTCACTAAATGGTTCAGTTCACTTAATGGTTCAGTTCACTTAATGGTTCAGTTCACTAAATGATTCAGTTCATTAAATGGTTCAGTTCACTAAATAGTTCAGTTCACTAAATGATTCAGTTCACTAAATGATTCAGTTCACTAAATGGTTCAGTTCACTGAAATGATTCAGTTCACAAATGATTCAGTTCACTAAATGGTTCAGTTCACAAATGGTTCAGTTCACTAAATGGTTCAGTTCACTTAATGGTTCAGTTCACTAAATGATTCAGTTCACTAAATGGTTCAGTTCACTAAATGGTTCAGTTCACTAAATGGTTCAGTTCACTAAATGGTTCAGTTCACTAAATGATACTTTTTATGAATACGTTGTTGGTAAGTGCGTGATGGTGATGTCTGTCTGTCTGTCGTCTGTCTGTGGCATTTTACGTCTTGAGAGACGATCTTTCCCCCTTGCAATATCTTGTGTGACTAAAGAGGCCAATCCTTGATGCACAGCTGCGATCGCAGGTTGGGCATCTGTAATCACCAGGCGCCGTTGCATTTTCACCCTTCTTTCTTCTACTGTTGTGTATGACATCTGTAATCCTAGACCCTTCCTTTATGCTCTCTCTCCATGTGGATCTATCCAGTGCTACTTTTTTCCCAGCTTCTAGTGTCGATTTTGAAGAGCTTCATATCGCGTTTGCATACATCCGTATGCCGTAAAAGTGGGCGACCAGCGGCTTTCCTGCCTTCTATTAGATTGCCATACTGAATTTCTTGTAGAAGTCGACCTACTGGCATTCTACGAACGGGGCCAAGCTAGTCAATGCGTCTGCTGCTGATAACAGAGCGGATGTCCTGGGCACACTGCTCTTCGTAGCACTTACTCATTGGTTATTTTATCTTGCCACTTTATTATAAAGATCCGAATTGGCATCGAAGGTGGAAGACATTCAGCTTTTTTTCCTGCCATGAGTAAGTTGACCATGTTTCACTTCCGTATAGCCAAGTGCTCATCACACAGGTCCGGTAGACTAGAGCTGCAACGGTGACTATCTTATTGTTAATGTTGTTAATATCTAGTAAAGTATTGTTGGATATGATGAAGCCAAGATGGCAACAGTGATCAACAATTTCTAGTGGTCATGTATGTTCGATTTTGAAACACAAATGTGCCCTCCTTAATATCTTTTTGCTTAAATAGTGCATTGCGGTACTAAAGCGTTCCTGAACTCATTGACGTCACATTCCTGTGTGGTTTCTTGATTTAGATAGTTGAAATGTGTTTTATTCACAGACATACATTACACATAGACTGAACATACATTACACCTAGACTGGACATGGAAATCTCCAACACTACACACAAATCTCGTGTAACAATTTCAAAAAAAAAAAAGCTGAAACAAAGCGTAGTTTTGTAAAGTAGCTATAAAAGAGATAAAGTTGTTGATTTCTTTTTCAACCCTAACCTATGTAACATATAATTTAATGTTTAGATCTAGATCTAGCAATTGAATATCGAAAATAAGAGCACTCTCGTCTCATAATTATCATTTTGCAATATTTAGATATAAAATCTAGAAAGATCTAGGTAATCAATGTATTTAAATGTACATAAGATGATTTAGATCAACATGAATTATTTCCATCTAGGATTTTTGAAACATTATCTTAATGGAAACTATTAAAGTAATGGCTTTATTTTATAGACTTGCGTGAATAGCCTATATATTTCTGTGATTAATAACCCAATTCTATTAAAATATCCGCAAAATGGTATTGCTTTATTTCTTAACTTTGAAAACTAAAGAGCAATACTTTTCTAATATAGAAAAGATCGATTTTCCTAGATTCGGGGCGACTTCCAATACAGCTTGGAAAAGAGTTACGTACATTACAATCTATATATATATAGGTCTGTGATCTGATCATTATCGGATACGAATTTGTTTCCGTTTTCCGGTCTAGGTAGAATATATATAGGTCTGTGATCTGATCATTATCGGATACGAATTTGTTTCCGTTTTCCGGTCTAGGTAGAATATATATAGGTCTGTGATCTGATCATTATCGGATACGAATTTGTTTCCGTTTTCCGGTCTAGGTATAATATATATAGGTATGTGATCTGATCATTATCGGATACGAATTTGTTTCCGTTTTTCCGGTCTAGGTATAATATATATAGGTCTGTGGTTTTATCTTATCAAAGAAATTACAGACGTTTTAAATAATAAGATCATGACATCCTGTAATACGCAGAACTTTTACATTTCTTTGTGATGTTCTGCTGCTAAATCGAGAATAAAAGCCTATCCAATAATCACACAAGGCCATCTTTGAAGTGTTGGTGTGTTTTGTACTGTTAGACCAAAGGTTCAATGCACGCAACCTATCCGCCGTCTTGCAATGCCGGTCTGCAGGGAGGTTTTGGGGCGAGTGGTAACAAACATCATTCCTGGAGGTAACACTAGAGGTAGTCAACAAAAATAAAAGTGTTCTTAGTAGGACGGTGGAGTTGTGTACTAGAGAGATGGCTGGGTCTGAAATGAAAAGATATGTCTGTGTATGTTGTCTTTCTCTCTCTCTCTCTCTCTCTCTCTCTCTCTCTCTCTCTCTCTCTTTCTTTATCTGTTTTTATCTATATCATTCTCTGTCTATTTGTCTTCTGTTTTTTTTGTTCTCTCTTTTTGACTTTTTCTTTCTCTCACTTTCTCTCTATCTCTGCCTCACTTATCTCGCTTTGTCTTTTTTTCTTTCTCCCTAGCTCTTATTCTCTCTCTTTCTGCCTTTCACTTTCTTTCTTTATATCTCTATTTCTCTTCCTCTCCTCTTTTCTCTCCTTTTCTCTCTCTCTCTCTCTCTTTTTCACTCTTTCCCTACCTCTCTTTCTCTCCCTTTTTTTTCTCTCTCTCTCTCTATTTGTTCCTTTCTCTTTCTCTCCCACCTCTATCTTTTCCTCCCTCTCTGTCTCTTTTTCTCCCTTACTCTTTCTCCCCCAGCGGCGTAGCTAGGAATTTACCATCCTTTGGGGGCCTGTGGACTTGACCTTTTTGGGAGCCCTGCATTTTGCGTAATATTTAAAGTAAAAAAACACTAATTTGGGGGCTTCCCTCAAGTGGGGGCCTGGGGGGAATTTTCAAACTCTCCCCCTCCTCTCCCCACCCTAGCTACGCCTCTGTTTTCCCCCTTTCTCACTTTCTCTCCTTTTTTCTTCTTCTTTTCTTGTTCTCTTTTCTCACTCTCTCTTTCTACCTCTCTTCTTCTTCTCTCTCTCTCTCTCATTCTCTCTCTCTCAAGTAGTTGTGTTTGTGGGTGCGCTCAGGTGAGCTACAGTGTAGCACTGACGCGTGCTCACCTGCAGGTCAAGGTCAGTCAATACACTGAGATAGACCATGCTATTATTGTAACCTTCCGCTCTAGACTCGAGTGTTATGGTCTGTGGATGTTGGTGTTGTTATTGTTGTTGCTAAAAATAGCTCTAACATCTTAATGATTCTTGACCATGCCATTAGAGACATACATTTCAATACGTCCAGTAAATATTGTAGTTTATAGATGCTTGGACAGGTGATCATATAGATCAAGGATAATAAACAGACCATTGGACAGGTGAGCATATAGATCGATGATATTATACAGACTATTGGACATGTGAGCATATAGATCGATGAAATTATACAGACTATTGGACAGGTAAAGAGGCGCTGTGGCTGAGAGGTAAAGCGCTTGGCTTCCAAACCGGGGGTCCCGGGTTCGAATCCTGGCGATGACTGGGACTTTTAACTTCGGGATATTTGGGCGCCTCTGAGACCACTCATGTGTAACGGGAACCTTACACTAGTGATAGATAAAACTAGGACTGCTTTATTGACCTTTATTGAAAATATGTTATGATTACAAGGACTCCTTTCTCAAATAAAAGCAAAACAAAAACAGAAAAAAATCTACATACGTAGAACAGACATCCTGTTCTATAGAACAGACACACAACAAAAGACTAAGCTAATTCTATGACACAAAATTCAAAACATTATTTTTTTATTTCGCCACATTTAGTCCAAGTTTATGTCTCCCCCTCACTTTCCACTTTTACACACACACACACACACACAAACACACACACACACACGCACACACACACACACACATATCTCTTACTTCCCCCAAACACACATTTGGAATGACGTGACCAAGACACCCCATTCCTTTCACATGTTTAGAATCCCTATTAAACCCTGCTCGACCAGATGCCAAACCCAATTTCATCTGTACACACATGACCACCATAAGTGTGTCAGCATTCTACTAACTGGGAATTGCATATTAAATAGGTCATTGACCGAACCAAAATAAAAAAAAATAAAAAATTAACATGTCATATTAGCCACCATAGGGTTAAGAGAAACAATAGTAATACCATGAATACAACAGTTAGATCCATTGTGTCAAATCTTTAGCACCATAAATTTTAATGTATATGTTTGTACAAAGATTTTGTTTACTGAGCTCAACTGACCTGCTTTTTTATTTTCTGACTCCATTTTTTTAAATCTCCCCTGTTCTCTGCAATTATAAAGGGGAAGAACTGTACATTGTATTTCCGCCTCAATCCCCCCATTACAATTAATTCGAAAGGTCATAAATCAAGGAGATGACCTCTATCCCTCCTGTCCACAGAGGCTTTAGTGCGATGTTTTGACTACTCCAGAGTCAGGGCCTGACCACAAAAAGGAGAGGGGGGGAGCAGGTGAGGGAATACCAGCCGGGGGGATGAATGAATAGAAAAAAAAGGGTGGGGGCGAGGGGGGCGGTTTTAAAGGCAGGTTTTAATTTTGTCGTTTGGTGTAGGCCTACATTGTGATACAGATACTGTTGGTGGGTCTCGGGGCGTGTGGAAAGATAAAGTAGGTCACCTCTAATAGTTTCCATGCGTGTGTATTCGTGGGTGAGTGATAATTTGACATACAACTAGGAAATAGGATTCCCCACACGCTCAGAATGCACCTTGAATAGTTCTTTAGTAGAAAAGATAAGAAAAATAGATGTGAAATATAGTATGTTACATTTCAGTTTCCCACTTGGGTTAACGAGTAAGATTCGGACAGAAGGGTTTTGTTAGCCTTGGCTAGCTACCCACCTAGGAGAAGGAAAACTCTGAATTCGAACCTATTCTGCCTTGCAGCTCTCCCCAAACATAGGAAAAGTTTCAGGAGTCAACCCTGAGAAAAAAATCAGGAGCCGGACTTAAGCAGTTTGCAGCACAGTGGTACGCCCTGGCAGTGCCCCTACGACGCGGCTGATCCGAAGCTGTATTGGCACTTGCCGTTCCTTTGGATACATCAGGATTAAACGTTAGATCAATGTATGGTAACAAATCGTACAAGAAGATAAAAGATGTTCAATCCTTTCAACTTAACCCAAACATTTAAAGCTAAACTAAAATAAACGTGTGTTAAAACTTTTTATTGAAAAAAAAAAAGAGTTTTAGAGCTCAACGGTGGCGCATTAAAAATTAACCATGTTGATTTTTTCTGACTTTTTCTAGTGAACCCCTTGGGGATATAGGGCCACAACCACACCTCTCTACCCAAGTCTTGTCTGAGAAGCTTGTTTGTAAAATGTTTGAATATGTTTGTAAAATGTTTTACATGTTTCGGATGTTTCTTCAGAGTTGAAGATAGTTTACTTCCTAGTCCAGACCTCCCGCAGGACGACGGGGGATGGGAGCGGGCAGGGTTTGAACCCTCGACCGTCGATAATTCCGAACGACAGTCCAGCGCAAACCGCACGACCAGGCAGCCATTCCGGGTTTGTTTGTACCTGCCCACTTTCCCCTTTCCTTGCGGATTCCTATCAAGTGTCAACCTTACCACTTTGGTAGCTGGTTTTTGCAGGGTGAATCCTATCCAGCTCCACTGTCGCATTTTTTGATATCTTGGTCTCTGTTTTTTTTTTCTTAGACTGAAAGCAGGACCGGCTTTAGGTAGTTGGAGGCCCTTAGCGAAGTGAATTTTGGTGGCCCCCAAATGAAAATTAAAAATAAACAACGAAAAAATAGAATCACGCAATATATGTAAACATATCTGTATCTATATCAAATTCAATATGTTTTTACATGTTCTTTATTGCCAATTGAAGATCCTTCTAATCAGAGCCGATGTGCATCACTTGAACCTACATCTGTCGTGACCATGTAGGTAACTTTTCCCTGCAAAATACCCAATCTCTTGACCACTTCTTTCAAGACCATCCGCTTTTCGCTCGCCTTTTGATATACCAGACCTGATATAACTTCTCTTTATTTTCACCAAAAGGTTTTCTAACATTGGTAGTCTAACAAGTAAATCTAAACTTTTGTTAATAAACCGTTTCGATGTCCGTAAGAGCTGAGCCGAAGGCTCTTCGAGCTCTAAGTTTGAAAAAAAACTGCTTGGTCGTCCAGCCAGAACAGTAAAAAAAAAAAAAAAACCTGTGTGAACGCACAGTTCTGTTTGAGAGCGACCCAAGTCAATGCCTATGTAAAACATTGCTGTTTCCGATGCCTTTGGCTCCGACTCATGATTCGCCGCTCATTGCCAAAGGCCGAGGACAACGGGAGCCTCCGTCATATTCCTTCGTTATACCAAGCTAGCCGTGGGGGACTCGCCATTTATGTAACGGTCCTTTGAGGAACGGCGCATGGATGTGGGACGTGTTTGTGGGGACTTTTTTGCAACCCCGCCCGTGTAAGGGGTACACTCTCGTCCACCCGTGGGCATCCTCACGGGGGTTATGTTTTGCCATTCGTTTCGCCTAACTACCTCCTCAAGTAGCCGTTTCCACCCAGGTGCCACGATGAGGCAGAACAGCTCACCTGGGTGTTAATAAACCGTTTAATGTCCGTAAGAGCTGAGCCGAAGGCTCTTCGAGCTCTAAGTTTGAAAAAAAACCTGCTTGGTCGTCCAGCCAGAACAGTAAAAAAAAAAAAACCTGTGTGAACGCACAGTTCTGTTTGAGAGCGACCCGAGTCAATGCCTATATAAAGCATTGCTGTATCCAATGTCTTCGGCCCCCGACACATGGCCGAAGGCCTAGGAGCACTGGGAGCCTCCGTCATCTTCCTTCTTTGTACCAAGCTAACCGTGGGGGACTCGCCATTTATGGAACGGTCCTTTGAGGAACGGCGCATGGATGTGTGACAGTTTTTGTGAGGACTTTTGTACAACCCCGCCCGTGCAAGGGGTGGACTCTCGTCTACCCGTGGACATCCCCACGGGAGTTATGTTTTGCCATTCATTTCGCCTAGCTATCTCCTCAAATAGCCGTTTCCACCCGGATGCCACGATGAGGCAGAACAGCGAACCCGGGTGTTAATAAACCTGAAGTCATTGTAGAATCTCACAGCGTGTCTACCAGACATAGAGCTCTTCTATGTTTGAGATTTGATCCAAGTTTCGTGTTGTTGTTTTTTTTACTCTAAAATTTTTTTTTACTCCAATGCGAGCCTCCCCCTCCCCCCCCCCCCCCCCCACCAATCGGAGGCTCTAGGCAGCTCCCATAGTTTGTCCATGCCTAAAGCCGGCCCTGCTTAACGTCTAATTCAGCACAGCCACTACGAAGAACGATAATCTTTATAAATGTTACTGGACAAATTGAAGAGAGGCAAATATTTGACAAAAAGCTGAAAACACACACACACAAATACTTCTTTTTATGTTTATTCAGTACTGCAGAGATGACCTTGCTAACAACACATAAGACACTAACATAAGTTTACGGTTTACACAACAGTTCACGTTAAAATTCACTGGGTTGTTCATTGTCCTGTGTTGTAGACAAACGAAGTTTTTGGGATTTTGTCGGGAGGATTTGTCATTATTTCCTATGGAAGCCCAAAGGTTCCAAGAAGTATAAATGGTTATTCAGTACTGAAGAGATTACCTTGCCAACAACACATAAGACACTAACATAAGTTTACGGTTTACACAACAATTCACGTAAAAATTGTTCATAAACTGTCCAAACTTGACGATCACTGAGTTGTCCATTGTCCTGTGTTGTAGACGAATAACATTTTTTGGGATTCTTACGGAAGGATATGTCCTTATTTCCTATGCGTTTCTGTAGTATTATATATACTGTATGTGGCTGACGTTTTTTTTTTTTTTTTTTTTTTTAAATAAATATTTTTGTGATATCGAACTTGGTTTTCTAAAGATGAATTTCTTTCAAAGTTGGACTAGTCCAGGGAGTCAATGTTCCCGAGCATCCCCTTCCATAGTCCCAGCACACTGTGAGCAAGGTTTGTAATCTGCAACATTGTAAGGTCGTCATGTGTCGATGTTTGGACATTCAGACACTTCAGCCTCTGATTACCAGAGCGATGTAAGGCATGAAAAGAAAGGGAAATAATCGTGTTGTCTTCATTTTTAATATTATATTTCCGATTTTTAAAAAGCAATAAATTTATTTATAAGCCACTTCGATCTTTTTCATTATCATTTTAAACAATGAATATAAGTATATTTGTATTTTTTACATTACAAATAAGTATAATACTAATGCTTTTTAAAATAAAAATATTAAATAAGAATACATAATTATATCATATCAGAAAATATATGTTTATCTGCTAAAATAGAATAAAACAAATGTACTCGTGCTACAATTACGAATAACTGCTGTCTAAGGTTGTCTATGTCTAAGGTTGTTTCTGTCTAAGGTTGTAACTGTCTAAGGTTGTTTCTGTCTAAGGTTGTAACTGTCTAAGGTTGTTTCTGTGTAAGGTTATTCTGTCTAAGGTTGTCTCAAAGGCTGTCTCTGTCTAAGACTGTTTCTGTTTAAGGTTGTCTTTGTCTATGGCTGTCTATGTCTAATGTTGTCTTTCTCTGTCTGAGGTTGTCTCTGTCTAAGGCTGTCTCTGTATAAGGCTGTCTCTAAGGTTGTCTCTGTCTAAGGCTGTCTCTGTCTAAGGCTGTCTCTAAGGTTGTCTCTGTCTAAGGCTGTCTCTGTATAAGGCTGTCTCTAAGGTTGTCTCTGTCTAAGACAGCTTGTTATACGCAAGAAACTAAAGTGTTTAGCCAACCCTCCTCATTATCCCGAAAAATATTTTCTTTTAAGCGTATGATAAATGTTAAGAATACATATCCTGATCTTTCAGGCCTCAAGATGTTAATTATAGCACTTGCATCATTATCCAAAAATAGCAATGACTAGTAGATTTTGTTCAGGGTTTGTGTTTCTAGGAAACCAACGGGAATTCCCAAGTCATTGTAATCGCATTTTGTTTATGGTGTCTTGTGGTTCAATGATTCATGTAGTGTTTCGTAATCGTGCCCCTATTGTTTCAAGTCGTGTTCACTGTCTGGAGTTTTTCTTATTGTCCGCAATACTGTCCAGGCTCGAGACCTGTATAATTTGTGTTTTGCAATGTCTTCTGCTTTGATTAAGACCACATTACAAACAAGGGTGAGGGGCGAGAGTCACAGCCTCGAACTGGATTGGAACTTGCGAATTCATTTAAGTTCTTGTAAATCTAAGGTTGTCGCTGTCTAGGGTTGTCTCTGCCTAGTGCTGTCTCTGTCTAAGGCTGTCTCTGTCTAAGGTTGTCTGTGTCTAAAGATGTTTTAAAACTGGTGGTCGGTAATTTGAATATATTGTTTCTCTGTCTCTTTAACTTTTGTCATTGTAATAAACGTCCATTACTTTGGTTATGGATTTACTATCATTGACCTCAAGTCCTGCTGGTCGAGATGCTTCTTCCAATTGTATGGAAGCTCTAGCAATGTAAATAATGCTGAATAAAGAATGTAAAGTACTTAGGAGAAATGCCGCTTTAAGTATACGAAAGCTAGATCCATTTTATGGCTTGAGACGAAAGCTAGATCCATTTTATAGCTTGAGACGAAAGCTAGATCCATTTTATAGCTTGAGACAAAAGCTAGATGAATTTTATGGCTTGAGAGGAAAGCTAGATGAATTGTATAGCTTGAGACGAAAGCTAGATCCATTTTATGGCTTGAGACAAAAGCTAGATCCATTTTATGGCTTGAGACGCAAGCTAGATGAATTTTATAGCTTGAGAGGAAAGCTAGATGAATTGTATAGCTTGAGACGAAAGCTAGATCCATTTTATGGCTTGAGGCAAAAGCTATATCCATTGTATAGCTTGAGGCGAAAGCTAGATTCATTTTTTAGCTTGAGACGAAAGCTAAATATAATCTATGGCTTGAGACGAAAGCTAAATATAATCTATGGCTTGAGACCAAAGCTAAATATAATCTATGGCTTGAGACCAAAGCTAAATATAATCTATGGCTTGAGACCAAAGCTAAATATAATCTATGGCTTGAGACCAAAGCTAAATATAATCTATGGCTTGAGACCAAAGCTAAATATAATCTATGGCTTGAGACCAAAGCTAAATATAATCTATGGCTTGAGACCAAAGCTAAATATAATCTATGGCTTGAGACCAAAGCTAAATATAATCTATGGCTTGAGACCAAAGCTAAATATAATCTATGGCTTGAGACCAAAGCTAAATATAATCTATGGCTTGAGACCAAAGCTAAATATAATCTATGGCTTGAGACCAAAGCTAAATATAATCTATGGCTTGAGACCAAAGCTAAATATAATCTATGGCTTGAGACCAAAGCTAGATCAAAGGCGTAGTGAGGATGGGGGAGGGAGGGGAAGAGTTTGAAAATCCCAAAGGCCCCCAACTTGAAAAGGGCTCCCAAATGAGTGTTTTTTACATTAAATATTAAATTGTACGCAAAGACAGAGAGGTCAAGCCGCCAGAGCACCCAAAATGATGGCAAATTCCTAGCTACGCCACTGAGCTACAGCTACTCTATAGCTTCAGAAAATATTGATCATCTTTCCTTTCAGCTCTTCTGGCATCAAGTGCCACAGCTGTAAATATGGAGAGACAGGTGAGTTTTCACTTTCGCCTCCTGAGTTAAATATGTCTAACTATGTGGTACTAGACACTTGTTGTGACCTACGCCTCGACAACTCCAAACAGAGCAGTCAGATGTTTGAGCACCTGGAATGAGCTGTCATTTAAATACTGACTTTCTACATAGGCCATCGGCTATCTTTCCTCTCCATCCCCCACCCCCTTTTTTTCCCCATGATTCCTTTTTAATTTTTTTCCCTGGACAACCTGGTGTCAAACGGGGCACCTGTAGATAGTTCACTCCCTTTGTTTTATCCATGACCCATATCCTCGTTTGGGGTTTTGTTCCTTGATATCTGCCTGGTATATGATCCCAGCCCAGTGCCTCCCCCCCCCCCACCCACATACAGAGCATTATGTTTGTGCGGGGTGAAGAATGGCCCCTGGAGGGAATGTCCTGGACATGAGCGTGCGTATTTACCTCCACTCAAGGTCCGACACTCTTTGACGTCAGATTTCAACTAGCCTCTTGTGTCCCTCGTGTGTCCGGTCCCCCCGCGTCATGGACAATGGGCGCCCTGAGTGGAAAGCTTGAAAATATTAGTCCCATTACTCTCTCCTGGTCATAACGCACCTCACACTTTAGCCGCCATTTTTTTAATGAAATTTTAGAGGCATTCTGAGGAGAGAAGAAAACCCAAAACCCCAGACGGCGACCTACTCAAAATTAACGCAGACACAATAAGAATTTTAAAAAGTTAATCATTTAAAAAAAAACTGGGATTGACCTTCACGTGTTTAGGACAGGGATGAGAGGTCAGTTGTGGGCCTTAGTGGCTAGAACAATCAGATTGTGGGCCCTACCGACGGTGCAGAATTAATTCTGCATCTCCACGCGGGAAAACTGGTATAGACATACGACACATACACTAGCTAGAAAACAAATCAACCAATAGTTTTTGTTGCTTCAGTTCTGCTAGGATTCATTCAACAGTAGGACTTCTGGAGCTGTTTTAATTATCAGGAATCCAGTTTTATTCTTGTTTTTTGTTTTTGTTTTCCTATTTAAACATTAGCGTTATGAATCATGTATTGTAGATAATAATAATAATAACCATAATTATAGCTTTTATATAGCGCTACTTTCATGCTAAATAGCATGCTTAGAGCGCGACGATACAATCTCAGTTGTGGACCTCCGTGCTACTTGGACCATCAATGCCAATATAGGATATAGGTCGATTAGCTATTTTAATAGCTCCATTCATACTATTTTTACATTCACGCATTCGCTTTACTTATAACATTATTATTTTGTTTAATTATTTGTAATTATTATTATAGCTTTTATATAGCGCTTCTTTAATGCTCAGAGCGCTTTGGTCCATTCACATTTGTTTCCGTGCTGCCTTTAGGTGCTCAGTGAACACAGCTCAACTCGAGTCGGGTGTCGGGCCTCATAGGTAGCCAAGCCAAGCCAAGTTCAAACGTACTTAGCCTCTCGACCACGCTTCCCAATAGATATTGGAAAAGAAATTTAGTTTTAGATAGATTTAGTTTTAGATAGATTTAGTTTTAGATAGATTTAGTTTTAGATAGATTTAGTTTTAGATAGATTTAGTTTTAGATAGATTTAGTTTTAGATAGATTTTCGTTATATTTGTTGTTTTGGTGTCGTCCCGCATGCACGCTGCAATATCGTTCGGTCGTCTCGGTGGTCCCGGGTTCAAACCCTGCCCGCTGTCATCCCCCCTCATCCTGCGGGAGGTTTGGACTAGGATGTACATTAATGTTCAACTCTGAAGTAACATCCAAAAACATGTCAGACATTTTTCAACCAAACAGTTTACAAGTTTTCCTGATTCAGGCAACCTGTTCTATGTTTTAATGAAGGAGCACTTATACGTATTAGTTACAACATATTGAAATAAGAAATATACCTTCATCTTTTTTTTCCAAAAACAAATTTTTACTTCGTTTCTCTGAGATTCTGAAGTTTTTGATTTCGGACATGAACACTAAAGCTTCTTGAACTTCAATCGAACAAGCAGAATGTGAAATATCCTTTAAAAAGAAAACGAAAGCTTATCTAAAAGGGAAGAACTTCGTCCTTAAAACTATATCTATCAATAATGTACAAGTTATTTCCCTTATTCGATATGAAACAAAATTATTAATTACCATTGGCTAATTGAGTATTTTTGTTTGTTGATTCTTGATGTGTTAGGTACAATAAATAATTTTGCTAAAGTATCAACTTGATTGGAGAATGTCTGAGGGATATATAGCGTTAACAATTATTTAAGGGGACTAAACCCAACGAACTTAGCAATATCTGTGAGTACTGAGATATTAGTTTCCATTAAACAAAATAATTAATTACTAGTAACTAATTGTCTAATTGTTTTTTTTAATTGATTCATGTCTTGTATATGTCAATAATTATTTGTGCGAAGTTTCAACTTGATCCGAGAATGTATTTGTGTGAAAAATAACGTGTATACACTTTTTACCCGACAGACAGACAGACAGACAGAGTGAGTTGATATAAGCTTTGTGAAAATTGCACTCTATTCAGAAGAAATGAATATTCAACGAAAAAAATGAATTAGTTTACAACAAATACGACGCCTATTTTTTCATATCAGAACCGGACACACCAGAATGAGACAACATATGTTCCGGAAGCTGAACATTGGGACTTGTGAAATTCGCCATTGCCGAGTGTCACCAGAGAGCGCCTACCTTTTCCTTCACAGCTGCATTCTTCGTTAGGAGGCCCGAACAAGACACTGGGCCCCGAAAACACCCCTGTAAGGGGTTTGATCTGGAACCCACTGCGTAGCTCATCTCAGATATTGTACTAGCCACCTGAAGACTCTTACATGAAAAATGAGTAAAAAAACAAATAGGAGTTCATGCCCCGTGTAACGAATACATAAATCTCTACACGATTTATGCTCTTTCAAACGCTCTTTTGAAATGAAAAGTGAATAGACTGACATCCCTGTGTCCCCGTCTGCTCTGCTCGAGTCAATGACCCCAGTGAAGTCATCTTGCATATTGTGGTTAGAGATTAAAAAGCATTATAGAAAATCATATACCAACTAAATACACATCAAACAAAATAAATAAATGCTGGTTTAATAATAGACTAAAGAAGCTTTGTAAACAGAAGGAAAACCTATATAGAAAATTTAAAGAAACCAAGGCAGAAAGAGTTTACAAAAAGTATATAAAAATTAAACACCTAACCCAAAAAGTAAGCAGACAGCTGCAGAGTGAATACATAAACAGTGTAATATCTAAAGATAGCAACAAAAACCTATGGTCATACATTAAGTCTAAGAAAATGGAAACAACAGGCACAGCGCCATTAAAAGATGAACATAACATAATACATAATGAAAATGAAACTAAAGCAAACATCCTAAACAAATACTTTGCATCAGCATTCTCAGCCCCAGGAGACAAAGACATATTTCTTAATTTGAACCAAGTAGACAACATAGAAGATTTAGTAGTACAAGAAAATGGAATTAAAAAACTATTAGCCAACACCAAACCAAATAAAGCGTCTGGACCTGATGGTATTCCAGCTAGATTACTCAAAGAACTAAGCAATGATCTAGCCCCAGTGTTCAAAATACTCTTTCAGGCATCGCTTAACCAGGGCAGAGTACCAAAGGACTGGAAAGAAGCTAATGTCACCCCCCTATTTAAAAAAGGAGAAAAATCTGAACCAGGAAACTACAGACCAGTATCACTTACCAGCATCACATGTAAAATACTAGAACACATAATATGTAGCAACATCATAAACCACTTAGACAAACATAATGTCCTCACCCCATACCAACATGGCTTTAGGAAATATAGATCATGTGAAACACAACTAATAGGACTTATTGATGATTTTTCAAAAGGTTTAGATAATAGTGAACAAATAGATGCTATCTTACTAGATTTTTCCAAGGCTTTTGACAAAGTTCACCACCATAGTTTGCTTAAAAAATTAAAATATTTCGGCATTAATGGTCCACTGCATCAGTGGATTAAAGATTTTCTGATAGGGAGAGAACAAACTGTAATAATAAATGGCTCTAAATCAACACCAATAACAGTAAACTTAGGTGTACCTCAAGGAACAGTCTTAGGTCCACTACTATTTTTAATTTACATAAATGATTTACCAAATTGCATTAGTTCAGGAACAAAAGTCAGATTATTTGCAGACGATTGCATAATATATAGAACAATAATAACAACACAAGACACAGATATTTTACAAAGAGAATTAGATGAATTACAGAAATGGGAATCAAGTTGGAGCATGTCTTTCCACCCAGAAAAATGTCAGTTGTTAAGAGTAACAAAAAAACTAAAACAAATTAATTCCACTTATCTTATTCATGGCAAACCAGTAACACAGACTAAAAACGCAAAATACCTAGGTGTTATAATAAATGAAAAACTGTCATGGAATCCACATACTGATGAAACTATAAAAAAATCCAACAAAGCATTAGGGTTTATTAAAAGAAATTTCTATAAATCAAATAAGAACATAAAACTAAAATGTTATTTAACCTTGGTTAGGCCAATAATAGAATATGCATCCACCGTGTGGGACCCCTCAACTCAAGAAAACATTAAGAAACTGGAACAAACACAAAATAGAGCAGTGAGATTCATAACAAACGAATATTCACATTTGACTAGGGTAACACCATTAGTAAAATCACTAAATTTAGAAAGCCTTCAAGACAGAAGACTCAAAAGTAAAGTAGCAATTATACATAAAACACTGAACCATAATCTTCAAATACAAAAACAAAATTTAATAAAATACTCTGAAAGACACAAAAATAAAGGCACATTCCTCGTCCCATATGCTAGGACAAATTTGTACAAATACTCCTTCTTCCCTAGTGCTATTAGAGCATGGAATGGGTTGCCTGAGCTAGCCAGAAAAACCAGTGACTTGGCAGAATTTAAGTCATTGGTTAATATGCATGACTAAATGCATGACGCGTAGGACGTAATCATCTTCTTTTTTGAAGTAACGTCTGTATTATATAAGATAGAGAAGTTGGCCCAAGAGATAGTTCAGTGATTTCATTTTGCGTTGGTGGAAGTTCAAATCTAAAAATTGTCAAACGACGAGACCTCATGTTGTAGTACAGTTCATTTCGTTTCCATAGAATTAATTAGTAAAATAATGGATGTTTATTAATGACTTATGTAGCCTATCTGGTCAACTTAGGTCACTGTAAGTCATCTTGACCTTAGAGTCTTGACCTGCGGCTAGACAGTGCAGACAGTTATTTATTATCCAACTTACGTGAAGTGTTGAAATGAACCCCACCACCCCCTTTTTCTCTTTTGGCTGACACGTGTCCTGCCTCCACGTTCATTCAGTTTCTTAGTGCGCCACGAGGAGAATACTCGAACACACACACACGCACACAAACACACACAACCAGTGGCGTGTTTAACTTTAAAAAGACGGAACAGACGGTTTCAGTGGCGTGTTGCATCATATTGCTAACTAAAACTTTGTTTCCTGTTTCCCCTTACTTATATGACACACTACACACAGACACACTGACACTCTATGAGATTGAATCAGCATGATTGAAACTATTGTTTTGATAAAAAAAAAAGGGGGGGGGGGTTCGAACTCGAGGTCTCCCAGGCCGTGCTTGAACGCCTCGAAGAAACACTTCTTGGCCAGAGATGTGTTGCTTCAACTGTGCTTCTGTTAACATAGGTCTGTGTCTTTGAGGAACTAATTCTAGCGAGTAGCTTTGAGGAAATCCACTGTGCTTCCGTCTGTGTCTCTGAGGGATTACTTCTAGGAAACAGCCTTGATTACATATGTGTCTGTGTCTCTGAGGGATTACTTCTAGGGAACAGCCTTGATTACATATGTGTCTGTGTCTCTGAGGGTTTACTTCTAGGAAATAGCCTTGATTACATATGTGTCTGTGTCTCTGAGGGTTTACTTCTAGGAAACAGCTTTGATTACATATGTGTCTGTGTCTCTGAGGGATTACTTCTAGGAAACAGCCTTGATTACATATGTGTCTGTGTCTCTGAGGGTTTAATTCTAGCGAATAGCCTTGAGGATATCATACTTTGACAAATAAACATTTAGGCCCAGTGTTGTGTGATAAGGTAATAGTTGGTACGTTTACTATATACAGGCTAAAGAGTTAATTGTGTTAAGAAGAACATTTTTACATATCCCTTAGTCTGTTGAACCGTTGGGGCACCACATAGGATCATTTGACTGCCTCTCTCTATTCCTATCGGTGTTTCGTCTTAAATAGAATCTCTTTCAATGACTTCCCCCGTTTACTTTTATGTTGTATTCTCATTACCTTTTATTGTCTGCCTCTTCCTAATTTTCCTGGGACTGTTCCCTGAAGGAAGGTCTTTGCGATCCCTGAGGACCTTGCGATAAAGTTTTAGTTTTCTTTTTTTTTTTTTAACAGTGGTCAACAGGTCATCGTGGGGCTCAATTGTGATGCGGTGTTTGTAGAATAACATATCAACTCTAAGCCTCATGATTCATAACTTATAATAGTTTCCCTAAATAAAATTACCATAAGGTCATACTCGTATCATTGTGTTAACCGAAACCACTTATATAAAATGTCAACGCACCTTCTTAGAAGACATGAAATCCGTAGACAAAAGTTGGGTAGAGGCTGGAGAAATCATCAATGTGGAGAGACTTTGCGCCCTATGTGCCAAAGGGCGCAGACACGGCAGAGAGGTGCTAAGTAGAGACTTCAAATCAAGTCTTTGGTTTTCCTGACAAGAGGAACCCTTTCACAGCTTAAATTGCAATTGAAGAGAACGATCCGTTTCACGACTTTGTTCTCACGTATGCAATAAAACGTGATTTTATCTTTGTCCGAGATTTGTTCGTTCCATAATGCAATGTTCGTTCTCTAATGCAAGGTTCGTTCTCTAATGCAATGGTCGTTCTGTATTGCAATGTTCGTTCTCTGATGCAATGTTCGTTCTCTGATGCAATGTTCGTTCTCTGATGCAATGTTCGTTCTCTAATGCGATGTTCGTTCTCTAATGCAATGTTCGTTCTCTAATGCAATGTTCGTTCTCTAATGCAATGTTCGTTCTCTAATGCAATGTTCGTTCTCTAATGCAATGTTCGTTCTCTAATGCAATGTTCGTTCTCTGATGCAATGTTCGTTCACTGATGCAATGTTCGTTCTCTGATGCAATGTTCGTTCTCTAATGCAATGTTCGTTCTCTAATGCAATGTTCGTTCTCTAATGCAATTTTCTATCTCTAATGCAATGTTCGTTCTCTGATGCGATGTTCGTTCTCTAATGCAATGAAAATGTTGTCTATAATCATAAATATCTTCATGCCGATAAGAAAAAGATCATATGTTAGGTTTCAAACCAGGACCACCGTGTCGACCGCTACCGCGCATTTCACGCATCTTTCCAGTAGCAAGCAAACATTTGACACAATACAAATATTTAAAAAATACTTTTGAAAAAAAAAAAAAAGAAGTGCGAAGCTTATGTTAAGTGTAATTGTATCAATTAGTTTGGAGTCAGTCATGTCATTCAATTTGTAACAGATCTAACAATAAAAAGTCTGTTCGATTAAACATATTTGTACCAATTGTTTTTGTTTAGCCTAATTTCAAGCTTTTAGCTTTCTCGATACACTATGATCCTATCACTTTCTCGATACACTATGATCCTATCACTTTCTCGATACACTATGATCCTATCACTTTCTCGATACACTATGATCCTATCACTTTCTCGATACACTATGATCCTATCACTTTCTCGATACACTATGATCCTATCACTTTCTCGATACACTATGATCCTATCACTTTCTCGATACACTATGATCCTATCACTTTCTCGATACACTATGATCCTATCACTTTCTCGATACACTATGATCCTATCACTTTCTCGATACACTATGATCCTATCACTTTCTCGATACACTATGATCCTATCACTTTGTCTGAACCAGTTAAGAAAAGGGTTCATTCTTAAAAATTGATTCTTGCGTTGTCAGGTAACAGAAATAATTGTGCAAAATTTCAGCTTGATCCGAGATTGGGTGTGGGAGAAATGACGTGTACAAACATTTTGCCTGACAGACGGAATGAATTGATATAAGCTTTGTAATAAAAACGGCATCTAGATGACGACTTTCTACTGCGATTCGAGGTACTAACTGAAAATGACTTCGTTCCAAATATTGACATTCTACGCCCTAAGTAATGGCACAAATGAGGCGCTAGTTACAAAATTGTGACACACTAGATTGCAGCTATTGATATGTATTTAACATTCAGCTCTAATGTATTTAGTGGCAGCTCTTGTATAGGCAATTAATGATGCTATTTATACTAAATAGTGAGAATACCGGTTATAAAAAGTGAGAATAGGTTATAAAAAGTGAAACTTTATACTCTTAAACATTATACTCAAGATCAATCATTGATTAATGACATTTAAATCTTGTATGGCTGTTCAAAGTAGCGCGAGTCTGTTAAGAAAGCTGTCAATTTGGCTCCCATTCTAAAACCTGGTGATTTTAATATTCTGGTCTTCATAGAGTGACATAGAGTGTCACTTATACTTTATTGATTAATTGTTCATGTGGTTTTCTCTTTCCTTTAAGGAAATGACTGTAAGTAATAACCCCAGCGCAGCCTGAGAATGTTGTAGTATTGTGATTCGGTACTTATTACTGCTCATTCTGAATATGTTGTGTTACTGTAAATTGCGTGTATATTGTATTACTGCGCATAATGTCTAAATCAGACATATATTACACCTAGACTGGACATATATTACACCTAGACTGGACATGGAAAGCTCTAACAATACACACAAATGTCGTGAAAAACTTCAAAAAAGCTGAAACAAGGCGTTGTAAAGTAGTTTTAAGAAGTAAAGTTGTTTTTTTCCAACCCTAACCTATGTAACATATAACTTAATGTTTAGATCTAGATCTAGTAATTGAACATTAAAAATAAAAGCACTCTCGTCTCATTATTATTATTTAGCAATTTTTAGATACATAATCTAGACAGATCTAAGTAATTTTTCTATTTAAATGTCTATAAGATGATTAAAATCAACAGACAAGAATTATTTCGATCTTGGATTTTCGAAACATTATCTCAATAGAAAATAACCGGAAATGACTTGCGTGAATATATAGTTCTGTGATTAATAGCCCATTCTATTCAAAATCCGCAAAATGGTATTGCATTATTTCTAAACTTTGAAAATTAAAGATCATTACTTTTCGGAGACAGAAAAGATTTATCGCCCAGACTTACATTACTGCTTGAAAAAAAAGTGATGTACATAACAATGTATATATACAAGTCTGTGATCTGATCATTATCAAATAAAAATGTATCTCCGTTTTCCAGTCAAGGTATAATATATATATAGGTCTGTGGTCTATATTTTTATCATTTATTAGAATTTTAATATGTTTTTCTCCTTTCACAGATCTGAAAGTTGATCTTTGAATCTCCTACAACCAAAGAGTCTGTTCATGTCTTTTGAAGATTGTTTGGAAAAGGTTAAAGTTCGCAGCGAAACACAAGATGCTTGATTTGTCTTGACCATCGACAACTTGGTCAATTGGCTAACTTAAATTGGAGATCAGAGAAAGGGAAATTACTCAATTACATTTAGAGCTCATCAGTATGTAAAGTCTAAAATACAATTGAAATCAAGCTATTCGTAGAATTTATCACCTGTTTCATGCACAAAAAACTGTGGATATAAATTCTATCAACAAGAGCATTTCATTCCAATAGAGCAGAATCGTGATATGAGCTGTGCTTGACAGCATGTTGGATGCAGGGTTTCCTGATCTTGATTCAAAGTGGAATACTAGACCCATTCAGGAATGGGACGATTTCTTATCGGACTGTTTACACACGGATTGATTATAATAGCTGTTAATATTCTAGAAGGTAAGAGTCATCTCTTTAGAAATGTTATTTAATAAAAAAGTTTACCAGCTTTATTAATACAAACATAAACGAATATTAGTGAGAAAGTTTATTAATTAGTGAGACAGTTTATTAATTAGTGAGAGTTTATTAATTAGTCAGATAAGTTATTAACTAGCTATTGATTGCACTAGTGAATCAGTCAGTCAGTTAGTATGATTGTTAGTTAGTTAAATAGTCAGTCAGTTATTTACTCACACCGAGGAAGTAGGCTTTCAACATTCTGTTAAGTTTACTCAAGTCTAGATCCTTCCTACTATAGGCCCATTTTTCTATCTTATCAAATGTAATCTAAGAAGCGAGCCCCATACGCTCTGTCATTGTCTATTTAGACTTTGAAAATATCATGAGCTATTAGAGGTGCGAGTCCCTTTGGGGCCCTTTATAAGTCCAGATATTATATGTTAGTGCTAAATATTTCTTGGGGAGGGGGGCTTGTTGTTGTCGGTCGTTGACTTGTAGCACCAGACAAACAGTCAGGGCCGGATTTAAGTATGTGGAGTATTTTTATGGAGACCCTTACACTCTTTCGAAAGCTTTAAGAAAGATGCAGTTATAAATGAAAATACTTAAATCTAATGCCATGGTCTATTTTAGGAAGAAAAAAAAGGAGAGTTCTTGTAAATTTAATATCTCTTTCCTTTTTCAAGAAAAATAGTGTCTCAACCAATGGGCAACAGGAAACACAGGCAGAGCCATGTACAAAGAAATGAACATGCCCAACAAACTGGACAGTATTAACTTCCTCCCCCGCAAAGAGCAATCTACAATCTTCCAGCTTAGGACAGGACACACACCTCTGTTAAATTACCCTCTCATTAAAATAAAACCCACACAACTCCCCCCTTTCTAGACACCGCATCAACCCTTATGAAACCGTAAACCATCTCCTTTTTCAATGCCCCCTTCCTAATCCACCTTAGGCAGACCCTACTACCACTCCAGCCCAACATAACCAACACCCTGTACAGCAGTGCTGAACAGCTGAAGAGATCAGCACACTATTTTTCCTTGGCACAGTCTGCAAAGGAGCTGACAGCTCAGCAGCAAAAGGCTGGCTAGAAGAAGATGAAAAATATTTAATACTCATATTGTTTTAAGTTTGTGGAAGGTAAGATTCTTGTCGTGACGATTATGACCCGTCGAAATTCGGATACATTTTTACGCCTTTGTTTTAGGCCCCCCTTCTTGTATTCCAGTTCATCCTCCCCTAAATCCGGCCTTGCAACTAGCACAACTAAACCGACGTAAGCGTATTGTATTTTTTAATTGTTAGAACTTTAAATAACTTAAACAAACTAAAAAAATACATATAACTTGTATTAAAATGTAGAGAATTTTAGTTTGAGGGGAAATAAATGCGGTAGTAATAATATAAAATAGTATTTTAAACTAAATCTAACTAACCACGCACACAAAAAACAACAAGAAACAACGTCCTCATTGTTTCTAGTCTCTGGGTTGTCCCCCTTATCCAGATTAAAAACTATAATAGATATCTGCTCAAATTTCATCATTTTCACTGCACAGCCACCAACCAATCGCGAAGACACTCTCACCGTCACCTTAGAAACACACACACACACACACACACGCACACTCCATAACGGGGCTCTAAGTTATAGCCTGTGTTACCTAAAGGTTAATCCGACCCTGTCTATCTTAGACACGCTGGTGTGTCTATTTGTCTGTCTGTGTAAATCAATTCAAAAAGATTTCGCTCAAACTAGTCTGAACTTCGTTACATTAAAGAAAAATAAAAAGTTACGAAATTCACGAGCCCTCCCTAAAGCTCGCGTTCTTATTGCTGATGAAACGGGACATTTTATCACGGACCATCAGATTACATTGATTTGTTACTTTCTTCTTCTTCTCTCTCTCTCTCTGTCTCCCTCCCTCGCCGCTAAACACACGCACGCACAGACGATACCAGACTTTACCCTCTCCTTGCACAGATAGTCTGTTTTAAAAGGGCATGTACTCCAATGAAAGAGGGAAAGAGAGAGAGGGAGGCTGAAGAGATTATCTGTAAATGGGAGGTTTGCGATTTTTGTTTTTTTCATTTTCTCTCTCTTTCTCCCCCCCCCTCTCTCTCTCTCTGTCTGTCTCTCTCTCTCTGCATGCGTTTTTCCCCAAACTCAACTCGTTACAAATGATATTCAAACTGACCTTGACCCATTCCAACGAGCATGTGTCCCAGAATTCATTTTCATGGAAAAAAAAAGGGGGGGGGGGTCCAGCTCAATGCCTGAAATTTTTCTCCTTGTCACGTGGCCCCCATTCCATTAACGCCAGTTGAGTAATTCTTTTCCCCTAAATGACGTCATCGAGCTGTGAAAAAAAAATAGAAAGGGGCACTTCATTTCCGTTGTACCAGTTTCGATTTCTCATATCAAAATACACACATCTCTGCATAGCAACTGTGAAGTCTAGTTCACAGCATACATGTCTCGTTTTGTTTGACTCGTTTAGTTAGATTTTGAAGTTAAAAAAAAATATTACATAATTAAAATTAATCTAGTGGTCACTATATATTATCTGATTAGAAACAAGCAGGTATCGCGTGGGTTAAAAAACGACAGACCTGTCTCAACATAAGTATTACGACTTGCGTGAATACACTTAGTTAAAACCTTATTGGGAAATAACACTGTTTCTGTCCTTGTTATGTAGTTCAACACTGAACTGCAATGTCACAGCTTGTGGGCAGTTTAGACCAATTCCTCGTTGACACTCCGTACAGACCTGTGATGTGGCAACGAGCTATTCGGTTTTTTACTGACCACGGATTGTGACGTTGCAGGACAGTGTTCAGGCCTTGTAGAAAGAATGGTCTCGTATGGAGTGTGTGCTATCTGCATGTTCAGTGTCCTCTGGTTTAATCTATTTCCGAAGGTTTCCGTGCTGCCCTTAAGGCGCTCAAAAAACAACTACACAGCGTTGCTCGAGATAGGATTCGAACTGAGCCCTTTGGATTGGTAGCCCAACCTTTTTTTAACTCTCACCCTAACATCCCCTACCCCGCTAATTGTTTATATATAGGTATAGATATAGAAATAGATATATTGTATAGGAAAAACTGACGCCTGACCGACTGACTGACTTAGGTCTTTTTAGCGCTTCCAACGGACAGCCCCTGTTACAATACAGTTCTCCCTCGATGGCAAGGTCTGGCATAGAGAAAACAGCTGACAGCAAATGACTTCCAAAAGAGCAGGCTGGAGAACTTTTACAAAGGTAGCGGAAGAAACATTTGAGACCCAAAGAAAAAGCTTTTGCTTGGCGTAGACGGCGAAAGGAAAACTTGTAAAATACTCTCGGCGTACAACGACTTTGTAACAAAATATAACCAAGATTTAGAGAGTTTGTGTGGAAACACAAACTCAAAGTCGGCCCCAGAAGTGGTCCACCCAGGCAGGTAAAAAGGCAGGTTTCAATATTTTCAGAAAGAACACCAGAATGAAATTCTGTCAAAGGCAAATGTCAGAGAAGAATAGAGAAGGAGATTGACTGATCGTATGTGGTGTCCAGCAGACCAAGGGATAGGTGAAAGTGAAGGTGAAGTTAAATGTGAACCTGGCCTAACTGATGTCATATAATGATTATGAAATTGATTTAATTGTTTTGTAAAAGAGTCAATCTCTTATTCAAAGCCTCAAGAAAACAAAACATTTTCGTTAATTTTCGTTAATACCAAAATTGAAGTGCTCTATGTGAATAGTGTGAAGGCGCGGTGGCTGAGGGGTAAAGCGCTTAACTTCTGAACCAGGGACCGGGGTTTGAATCCTGGTGAAGACTGGGATTTTTAATTTCGGGATCTTCGGGCGCCTCTGAATCCACCCAACTCTAAATGGGTACCTGACATTAGTTAGGGAAAAGTAAAGGCGGTTGGTCGTTGTGCTGGCCACATTTATCTGCCCTAGAGACCACAAGGTCTGAACTTCGAACTTTACTTTACTATGTGTATAGTGCAGCACTGCACTACTTATTAATTGTTGTTTTAAATTATGTTCCACTTATATGTATTTTAAATAGATTTTTTCACTTTAAAAAAAAGTAAACATTTTTGTGTTAGTATGAAAGAACTTACTTAACGGAGCAATTTGTTAGTAAAGAAAAGAAAACATTTAGACAAAAAAATCTAAAACCGTTTGTGTTAGTGCTTGTTTGTTACTTGTTTGTGTTTGTTACTTTTAATAATGAATAGTTGTAAAAATAGTGTGTTTTTATGAAAAAAAAACCTGCTTGCAAAGTTGATTTTAAAAATTAAATATTTCGCTTCAGAAAAGAAAAAAGTAGAACTTTGAAAATTTTAAAATATCATGATGTCGGATTTTCAATATCTTTTCTACTTTACGAGATCTAAATGGGAGTGACGGATGGACGGACAGACAGACCACACAAAACTAATAGCGTCTATTTCCCTTTCGGGGGGCCGCTTAAAATTGCCGGTCTGAGCATATAAAATTGCAACCCTCGGAATAAATATGCCTTCTAGTTTGGCCCTTCGTATAAAAGTGTCCCCTCTCCAGACACATTCTTGTTACATTCTAGTCACTGTGACCCTAGTCACTAAATCCATCTTGTGTCTTAAGTCCCCTAAAAGGGACACTGTAATCATTCGTCAAAAGCAATACTACCATTTTTCTTTCTCTTTTGAAAAAGAAGAATAAAAAAAAAAGTACGCTGTATTTTTTTTTTTTGGTCTGTACATTGGGGAATACACATCTTTTGAGTTCTTCCTTTAAAACCACCTAAAAAACAAATGTCTCAAGCATGAAAATCAAATAGAATGAAGCTTTTCGCGCCTCAAGCTCTTCTTTTGAATCGATGAAAAAATAAACGGAAGTATTGTCCGCAGACGATGTGTGAGGTGAAAAAAAAGGGAAAGAAGCTAAACTTTTGTTGCCTAGTCTGTTGACTGCTGTCCCCTTGTATTCGGAACTCGGGGGGGACGGGCCTCCGTCAAAAGCTCTACTAACAAAAGAGAGGATAGCCGGTTGTTGAAACATAGGCGGTAAGAGTTAATCCTCTTTCCCCTTTTGGTGGGGATAATCTCCCTTGGATTCAGCTGTTCTAACATTCTCGAGCAGACGATGTGGCTGAGAACGGAAGAGAGACGTTCCCAGCAGCCTCTCTGTTTGATGGACGACGTCGCAGTTTCGCTAACATGTAAAACAGTTTGCTGTTTGTGTTGCTCGGCTGTTTGAAGTCCGAAGAGTCAACACGCCGTCGCTGGTTCAACTCCCACGTTGTCTTGACCCTGTCTGTGACGTTATCTTAAGATTTGGCAATAACTTTCGGTTGAAAAGTGGATTTTTTTTTTTTGTCTGAGCCTCTGACAAAACGAAATGAGCTAAATCAGATAACAAGAAGATATCTCACATTACCTTATCTTAAAAATACAGACGTTACTTAAAAAAAAAAGATGATCTAAGACGTGCAGGTTAATAACAGTCTTACAGTTTGGCATTTCTCTACGCGACATCTCTGATATGTAGACGTAGAAAAGATCAACGAACTATTGACTAGTCTACGCGCAGTCTTAAATTATGAGGACAGCTTTGATTTCCATAGTAGAAGTAGGATGTGTAGCTGAGTAGCGAAAACCCTTGGTTACCTATCAAGGGGTCATGAGTTCGAATCCTGACTAGAGTTGAGTTGTATTTGCTGAGCGCCTAAATGCAGCACGGAAACCTCATGGGCCATCCTCGAACAGACTAAAAGCGTATTGAAATTCAGATTCAGACTTTGTAGCCTGACATCTCCACATTAGATAAAGATCGCATTAGAGAAAGACCACATTAGAGAAAGACCACATTAGAGAAAGACCACATTAGAGAAGGACCACATTAGAGAAAGACCACATTAGAGAAAGAGTGTCCAATAATAAATGTCCATTTTACCAGGTCTGTGGACGTCATAAAAGGATGACACCTAATTTTGTGTTCCTTCCATCAAAGTGTCTATCCATAACTATACAGGAACCAGCGTGTGTGATCGCGTTGATTTCACTTATTCAGCAATATACACACCAAATCCAAAACAAAGATATTTAATGTATTATGTCAACTAAATATATATTTTTTTGGCGTGCAGACATATGTTCACAATAACTAAAACTTTGACCGCTACATTACCCAAACCTTTCAACACTTCAATTTGCTTCATCCCCTCACCTTGAACGTAGTCTGACATTGAACAGGTCAGCAAACTAACTTGACGAGAGAAGGATAAGTAT
Source organism: Biomphalaria sudanica (assembly GCA_036873155.1). Lineage (NCBI taxonomy): Eukaryota > Metazoa > Mollusca > Gastropoda > Planorbidae > Biomphalaria > Biomphalaria sudanica. The sequence continues at coordinate 1,398,787 of JAZGLO010003631.1, forward strand.
GATTTAAGGAGGAGGGGGGGGGGGAGAACGGAATTGAGACGGAAGGAGAGTTTTCTCGTAACATATCCATGCATCTAGTCAGAACTACACAAGAATAGTTCCACGCGCCGGCGCGTGCTGGGGGGGGGGGGGCTTGATTACTTCCGGGGGCAGTTCGTCTGCTGTGAAAATGGAGAAAGTTCAGATTAGCGGCTTACAACAGAACCTTTGATTTAAAATAAAAAAAAAAAAGAGGAAAGAATGGGAAAGGGTAGAAAGAGGGAGAGAGAGAGAGAGAGAGAGAGAGAGAGAGAGAGAGAGAAGGTTAGAGAGTGAAAGAAGAATAGAGGGGGGGGTGATAGAAAGAAGAAGAGAGAAATAGAGAGATAGGGTGGGGCGAGGAGTGATAGAGGGAGAGAAGAAGAGAGAGAGGGTGGGGGTTAGAGAGACAGAGAGAGAGAACCAGCGTCAGAGAGACAAATGACGATAGAGAGGAGAATGAGAGAGATAGAGAGAGAGAGAGAGAAAGTCTAGAAATGGCGTAGCATTTGAATGTTCTTAAAAGCGAGCTCCTTTTTATAAAAAAAAAATATATATATATATAAATATTAAAAAAAAAACGACCTAACAAGTAAATTGGTCTACTTTAGTTCACCTGTGGCATGTAGAAAGGTCTGGAATCCGTTGGCCTTCGTCTGGTGACCTCCGGCGAAAGGTGATTAAAATATGACCTCATTAAAACCTGGTGGGCTGCGCTCTCTACTGGCGGAAACCACATGCGTTCTTTCCTATCCTGCAGTCTAGAAAAACTTAAGTACAGAAAAAGAAAAAAAAAAGTATACCAGTATGTCATCAGTTAAATTAAGCCGATATATTGGTAGACCATTTGTTATGTTTCCACATCTACAGTGGTGGGGCCGCGGGGAAAAGTGTATTGGACAGTCTCTTAATATTAATAATAATAATAATAATAATAATAATAATAATAATAATAATAATAATAATAATAATAATAAAATTATTATTATTATTATTATTATAATAATAAAAACGGTAGATTTTAATCGCCCGGACCTGCTGTTCATCGATAAAAAAGAAAAAAACCGCTACCATTATCGACATCGCCGTACCACTGTCTCATAATTTAAGAAAAACTGAGACAGAAAAACAAAGAAAATATGGAAACCTAGGCTTGGAGATTGAGCGTCTATGGAAATTGTCCAAAATAACAATATACCCCATTGTTATATCAACCGAGGGGATAATAACAACTGACCTCACAGACACCTTTAAGGCCTTGAACATCCCTAGGGACATCCTCGTTGTTTAAACAAAATCTAGCTCACCACAAACTAACGTCTATATTCTTTCATGTCTCAAGATTGTCTGACGTTTTACATTTGCACTATGCAAATTTCATAATCGTCAATGCCTAACCAACCAATCAATCGCTTCACCTCTTCTTACCTCCGCCTAGGGACACACACACACACACACTTTATAACAACTCTTTTTGTCGGGAAGTTGCGCCCCCCCCCCTCCCTCCCAATGCGATGTACAATGTGACGAATGTTTTAATATTGACTTTCTAATATCTTGATCTGCTTACAGGGCGGGCTATTCGACTTGAAACAAATATCACAAACAACCCGCGAAAATTCAAGATCAGGAAGTAGTCGCGGCCCTTATGAAAAAAACAAAACAAAGGAATCCTTTTTTTTTTCTTCTTAAGTTTCCAAAATAACTTCTTAGTGTACAAATATCGTCCCCCCCCCCCGCCCCCAAAGTTTTCAAAGGATAATGGAATCAATAGAATTTAAATAAAATATTTAAGTATTTTTTTATTAAACCAAAAATTTAAAGAAAAATGATTATTAAAACAACGATTTGGCCGCCCCTTACATTCGGCCGCCCCTTACATTCGGCCGCCCCTTACATTTCGGCCGCCCCTTACATTTCGGCCGCCCCTTACATTCGGCAGCCCCTTACATTCGGCAGCCCCTTACATTCGGCAGCCCCTTACATTCGGCAGCCCCTTACATTCGGCCGCCTGCGTGCAATGCACACACTGCACAATGGGTAGCGGCGGCCCTGGCCAGGACTACTCGTTCATTGCTAACATAATAATAATAATAATAATCTTCATTGTCCGTAAGGAAATTTGTCTTACAATTTGTGCATTACACCAAATAAAACATTGTAACTATAAACAAAAAACAAAATGTCCATTCACACCTGACTCGCTCATAATGTACATGTGAAAAGTTTATTTCAGATTGTTTCTATTTAATGATTTGATTGCCATGGGAATAAAGAGTGTTTGTGTCTGTTTGTCTTTGCTATCGGTGTCTTCTATCTCTTTTGTGATGGTAAAATCACAAAATTCTGACCCAAAAGTTGATTTTTTTTATTTCTAGAATCTTTTTAGCTTTGTTACAGATGTTTGTCTCAAACAACTGCCCAAATGGGGTTTGTTTTTTGCCAATAACTTTACCAGCAGCATTTAGGATTCTATGGAGTTTATTTTTATTTTTAATGCTCAGATTGCCATACCAGTCAGTGATATTGAAACTTAAAATGTTGCAGATGTGAGCGTGATAACATATAACAACATAACCAAAGCCTTTTCACTAACATTAAGGACAGTTCGCTCTGTAATCTCTTGCAAGGTGTGTGGGGGGAGGGGGGAATCTTATTTTTCCACTCTTTCTCTCCGAACTGACGATACCAGCGTTGATTTCACTAGAATGTGGTAAATAATTACGGAAAGAAAGAGTTAAATCCATCTCTTTATTGGCCTGCCTCCTGTCGTAGCACCCAGATATATGGTGGGTCACTAAGAGAAAGACTTAAGTCAGTTTGTGGAGCTTGTACCTTATGCGCCTGTCCTATGTGTCAAAGTCTATTAAAACACTTTGTTTTTTCTTTACAATGAAAACATAAACGAATTTGACAATAAATTACACTACTAAACGTATAAAATTGTTCTTGTTCTTATATATCTTATCTTTTCTTATCTTATCTTATCTTATAGATTACAGACGTTACTTCAAAAAGTAAGATAATTACATCTTGAAGCATTTCATTTAAAATAGTGATATATAAATGTATGCTTGTGACGTTAATATAGAATTATTTTAGTGGCAAAAAAATAAAAGAAAGAGGGGTGGGGGGGGGGGTTGACGGCATCGCCTTCCAAGAGAATTAAAGGCATGCGTGGCCCCTGTGTTTATAATTTCTTAGCATCTCTTTCTGCGGAAACTTAGACCCACGACGCTCCACTCGGGCCGGTTCACCAGGTGCAAGACGAAACTGACCCTCCCGCCCCCCCCTCCCCTTCCTTCAGTGGTACCCCCCCCATCTCCCCCCCCCCCACCCCACGCCCACTTCCTCAACGTCTCTCTTACCACTTCGCGCTTCCTTGTTCCGCCCCTGTCCATTCTCCTTTATGGACCGGGGGTGGGGGGGGGGGGAAGAGAAGTCGCCTCTAAGACGAGTTCAACAATTTTTTTATTTTTTTTAAAAGGTTAGGCTTGGAGCCTGTGAATGAGTGAGAAAGGGGAGAGGGGTGGGGGCAAGAGGAGAGGATGAAAAAGAAAGTAGAGCTGAGGAGTAGTTTCTGCAGTCGGAGGCTGATATTTAGAAAGAGGGTGTGTGAGCATGCATGCTTGCGAGCGCGCGCGCGTGTGTGTATATATATAGTGAGTATAAGCGTTTGGCGCACATAGGAAGATGGGGGGGGGGGGTAGGGGCAAGTCACAAAGAGGTCAGGGCGAGTCTCAAAAAGACAATGTTTCAAAAGGTGTGCACGTCTTAAATTCTGACCAAGTCCATGCAAATCATGTGTACAGGTCATCGCCACTAGGCAGACGTTGTGTTACACTTTTGGTTTATGGAAGTTGACCACTTGAACTCACAATTGCTCAGGGGCGTAACTAGGGATTTGGGGGCCCGGGGGGAATGACCTCTTTGGGGGCCCCTGCATTTTGACATTCGACATATGATATGAGATAATGTACGCAAAAATATATAAGCCCAAAATCGAATTGGTTCAGTTTATCAGTAAACTTAACAAAACACAATCATTAAGACTCTTTCAATGAATAATACTGTTGTTAAATAATGCACAAGTGACAAATATCAATAGATATCGCTTCACGTCGTGCATTCTGTGCAGCAAAGAAATCTATAGCATCATCTACATCGATACTTTCTAGTATTTGTGACTTCACTGACATTAAAGCCATGATAAACTTTTCTTGCGTCATTGTGCTCCTGAGATAGTTTTTGGTGAACTTGAGCTTTGAGAATGATCTCTCACATGACGTAATGAAAGTGGCCTGAGTTAGCGGTATTCCGAGGAGGTTGCAAGGTTTGAGCACACGTAATTACCATATGAAGCCTGTTTCCTCAAGATGTCTATTGGTGATTGTATTACTGGTTTGTTGATGAAAAGTGCTCGTGCATCAATGACATCATTGAAAAAGCGATTTGACATTTATGTCATCATACAAACAGGAAAAAGTAGCACAGTTTGTCATAAGCGTGTCTTCATCTAACAGGTGTCTTGGTTCAAGAAGAAACCCAAAGGTATCCATTTTCTTTCCAGCCTTTGGAATCTGCTCATCATCTCCATATGAAATCTGTTCAGCACTTCTGTCGCAACACGTTTGAATGGCAGTTCTATTGACAGTCCTACATTAGAACTCATCTTCCCATTAAGTCTTTTCTTTCTGGTTGTTTTGATTACAGGGAATCCATAGTATTCAATACCTTCTTTTGCTTTTTCGATGGATTGGGTTTTTGTCAGTTTCTCATTATTTTGCAGAAAGCATGAAAGGGTACTAATCTCTTCAGCAGCTTCCCGTATATGCAGTCCAGACTTTTGTAGTTTCTTCTGAACTATATTAATTGGGTGCAGGAGATTTGACCAGAATTCGAGATAGGCAAAAAATTTTCCACTGCATGAAGAAGATTCTGTGCTAATATTTTATGATATTACGTCATTGTTGGTTGTTTATGTTTTGTACGAAAGCAAAAGTATTCAAAGCATACAAAAGTGGGATAGATCCATATCTCGTTATGCTCCGAGTATAGAAATACTCCGATAAGCGGACTGCCGTATTCCCCATCACAACTGCTGACGAGGAAATCATTCCAACTGATCCCAAACTATTGAAACCATCGGTAGCTGAAAATGCAGAGACATTACTCAACAAACGACATATGAAAAGCAAAGTGAAATACAATGTAAAAGCAAGACTAACTAAAGATTATACTGTCGGAGAGTTCGTCTAGTTCAGAAAGCAGTTGTAATAAAAAAACATTCAGCACCCAGACCTTACATCATAAAGACAAACGATGGAAAAACATACAGAAGAAATCAACGCTTTTTGAATAAGAGTTTCGATGAAGACATCTTTGGGTACTATGATACCAATGAAGACATTTTAAAAAAATATAGTAGGCCTTATGTTGCTTTTTAATCGCTAAAAGTGTGGGCCCTAATAGGATGAAGGCTACTAGTAGCACTGTCTTCGGATGTACCGATCTAGACTATTACATTATTTCGGAAAATGTGTTAGATTAAATTAGCATATACTGTTGAGTCTGTAAAAGATTTTAAAAAAAAACACGACGCGCAGAGGGCCTCTTTTACAAGAAAATATTATTATTATTAAAATTTTAATACGTTCTATAGTGGCATTCATGAGGCCCTTTTGGTGGCCTTCCTGCCCACCGGGCATTTGCCCGATTGCCCATATAGCCAGTCCGCCCCTTGTTAAGGTAACAAGATACCTGGAATTTGCTGTATATCATGCAGTTCTATTCGTAGCAACAAAGTTTAAAATGTAAAACTAACTTTAAAAAAAAAATTGATCTCTTTGGGAAAAATTTTTTTTTAAATGTCAACAAAGTCAACGTACTGATAGACCTAGATCTAGGTTTAGTGTTTGTGATAAAGTTAATCCATAAATGTTAAAAAAAAAGACACCCGTTGACACTACTTATCAATCAAATATATTAATTTATGTATTTACAAATAAATTTCAAACACCCATTTGCCCCCCCCCCCCTAGGTGGGGGCCCGGGGGGATCTTAAAATTCTCCCCCCCTCCATCCCCCCTTAGTTACGCCACTGCAGTATTGCTTAATAAGGCTAACAGAAAGACACAATGATACGCCGTGTCTCTTGTTCCATATGCTAGGACAAATTAGTTCAAATACTCTTTCTTGCCTAGTGCTGTTAGAGCATGGAATAGGTTGCCTGAACTAGCCAGGAAAACCAGTGACTATTGCTTAATAAGGCTAATAGTTCCCCGCTAATATAGACAATAGATAGAACTGACCTAAAAAAAACAATCAAAAAGTAAAATAAAAAAGCACCCTAATCAGCCTTTAGTAAAGGCAGTTGGTCGTTGTGCTGGCCCATGACACCCTTGTTAACCGTAGGCCACAGAAATAGACAACAATGTCTGAAAAGGGGAATTTATATTACTTACTTTACTACCCTTATCAGACCTTGTGGTCTGATGAAGATGTAAAGCTTATCCGTGTCTGTGGCCCACGGTTAACGGAGATGTCATGTGGCCAGCACGACGACCAACCGTCTTTACGCTTCCCAAACAAATATCATATACCCATTAGAGATGCGTGGACTCAGAGGTGCCCTAAAGATGCCGCAATTCAAAATCCCAGTCTTCCCTGAGACTCGAACTCAGGACCTCAGCGACTACGCCTCCATAAACATGACAAGTAGCACATAGTAAGTGAGAAAATATGGTTGAACATAGATAAGCTCTGACGAAGACTCGAATCACGTCTACCCAATTCTAAAGGCTACCTGTCATTAGTTTGGGAAACGTATAAGCCGGCTGGTCGTTGTCCTGGCCACATGACATTCTCGTTAACCGTGGGCCACAGAAACAGATGACACTCTCGTTAACCGTAGGCCACAGAAACAGATGACACTCTCGTTAACCGTAGGCCCCAGAAACAGATGACATTCTCGTTAACCGTAGGCCCCAGAAACAGATGACACTCTCGTTAACCGTAGGCCCCAGAAACAGATGACACTCTCGTTAACCGTTGGCCCCAGAAACAGATGACACTTTCGTTAACCGTAGGCCCCAGAAACAGATGGCACTCTCGTTAACCGTGGGCCCCAGAAACAGATGACATTCTCGTTAACCGTAGGCCCCAGAAACAGATGACCTTTACATCGTATTCCCCAGAGGCGGCGCAAAGTGTAGGCGACGTGGGCGACCGCCTAGGGGCCTCGAGTCACAAAACAAAAATTGTGTAACCACATATCCTTTTTAATTACTCCAGTAACAATGGCTATCTCTCAAGACGGAACACCTTGAGTAAAATCACTAAATTTAGAAAGCCTTCAGGACAGAAGACTCAAAAGTAAAGTAGCAATTATACATAAAACACTGAACCATAATCTTCAAATACAAAAACAAAATTTAATAAAATACTCAGAAAGACACAAAGATATAGATACATCGATTGTCCCATATGCTAGGACAAATTAGTACAAATACTCCTTCTTCCCTAGTGCTATTAGAGCATGGAATAGGTTGCCTGAACTAGACAGGAAAACCAGTGACTTTAGGTCATTCGTTAACATGCATGACTAAATGCATGACGCGTAGGACGTAATCATCTTCTTTTTTTGAAGTGACGTCTGTATCATATAAGATAAGATAAGACGTACAATAACACAGATTAGACATATTATCATTTCATTTTTTGTCTCGGGGATTCTTCACGGTCATAGTTCGCTATTTGATATTTCTCTTGACGTTACTTTCATGCTTCACAATCGCTAGAAAGCCAATCAAAATTCGCCTTACGTATTTTGAAAATTGTGTGCTATGGTAACAATGAAATACAACAAGAGATTTGGCTGTATGCCTCTAACTAGTTTTAATATATGTCTATGACCCCCATTGTCGCAAATGTGTTTATATCTTTGTACAGTATATAAATCTAGAATACAAAGAAATGGCAATTATTGTCAACATGAATTTCCATTTGTTTGGATCACTAAGGTTATCTTTAAACCAAAATGAGTTTATATAACATTTTTTTTTTATTGCTTTAGGATGTACCCGAAATTATAACCATCCAGCTCACTTATCTCAGTTCTTCTTAACAGAAGATAATTACGCCCCACGCGTATATATGAATGAATGTAGTCGTGTATGTTAATAAATCTGCTAAATCATTGGTTTTCTTGGCTGATTCAGGCAACCCGTTCCTTTTCTAATCTAATATCAAGAAACACTTGCCAGAGTCTGCGATGTTGTCTCCTTGTGTCTTTATTGGTATTTTATTACGTTGGGTTTTTTGTGTCTGAAAATTATGGTTCTGTGTTTCATGCAGTATTGGTACTTTAATCTGAGGTCTTCTGTACTGAAGTGTTTCTAAGTTTATAATGTTTCACTGATGGTTACTGAGTCTCACTGTTTGGACCTTTTTTTGGAACTTCAATACGAACTGGTACTGGATTTGCATTCTTCTCACTTCTATGTACAGCAGACGAGACCTGTGGGGGTAACGGCCCCTTAACTATTTATTTTTAGGTCTTAGATTATGGTGTATAGGTATGTGCATACTCGAGCGCGCGCGCGCGCGCGTGTGTGTGTGTGTATCGCCCTTGTGCATTGTGCACACACCTCAGCCAAGTCCAAAACGGAAACGCGATGTGGGCGGAAGTCGTGACGTCACCGTTTGATGATCAGGTGTTTACGTCTGAAGGAGGCAAACAGAAGAAGTAGAACGGGATAAGGAGGAGGAGAGGGGGGGGGGCAGGCTGATTTTTTTTTGGTGGTGTTTGGAAAGAGAGTGGGGGGGGGGGGGGAATATCGTATTGATTTATCTCTATAACTAAAGATATACACTCAGACGGGCCGAAGCACTCTACCTCCACATCCCCCCCCCGCCCTCCTTTACAGAATGTGAATGTAGATATTGGAAGTTTAAGAAATAAAATTTGCTTAGTCAATTTTTAAGGGTGAAGGTCACAGAAGTCTTGAGCAAAATAATTTAGTTTTATTTTTATTTTTGGTTTCTTTACAAAGAAAATGTAAAAAAAGAAACTTTATCTTGCTTCTGCTAAAGTTCTTTGTTCGTCTCGTGACTAGGTGGCTTTCTGATAGACACTTTTGGATACACGTCTAGGGATTGAATTCTAAATAATGAAGAATTACTTATGGGCTTGCTGAAATTTGTTTTACTGACCTATATACCGTCAGCTTATATTTCTTTTTAATACTCACAAATATATAGATCAGTGATCCGTGACGATGTGGGATAAGAAACAGACATAGTGTGGAGAGTTACGGGATAATCATCCGAAAGCGTATCACAACAACAAACAAAATATACAAATCCACCAAAATCTCTCAATAATTTAGAAGCTATTTCCCTTATTCTATATAAAACAAAAATAATTACTTCCTGATAATTAATTGACTAAATGCTTGATTAGTTTTATTGATTCATGTTTTGTTAAATACAATAAATAGTAGTTAAATATTTCAACTTTATCCTAGAATGGGCATGGGAGAAATAACTTGTTCAATTAACTAAGGGGACGATACCCTACATATTTAGCCGTATCTGTGAATTCTGAAGGAATAATTTCCCTTGTAAGTATGAGACAAAATAATTAATTACCAGTAATTGATTGACTATACTTTAAATTTTCTTTACTGATTCGTGTCCTATCTTTGCCAATAAATAATTGTGAAAAGTTTCAACTTGATCCGTTAATGGGTGTCGGAGAAAAAAAAACGTGTACAAACTTTTTAGACAGACAGACAGACAGACTGACAGAGTGAGTTGATAATAAGGTTTGTATAAATTGTATGGATATTCAAGTATGGACCATCCATTTTAGAGTACATCAAACCAAAATGTGTGTGAACGTTCAATCAGAGGCGTAGTTGAGGGGGGGGCACGATGCCCCGGGCGCTTGCTTCGGGGGGGGTTGAGGGGGAGGGCGCCACACGCAGAGGTGTGCGAAAAAAATATATAAAAATATATGATTCTCTGGAAATGTTAAATTCTTAAACATTATGTTTAACCAACAAAAATTTTCACATAAAAATAATTACTTACTGTATAACTTGGTGTGTCTAAATTATCTTTACGCTTTTTTTTAATCCTACAAGAGACTTCCATTCGCGTTAACTCTGATGTATTCGCCGTGTTGGATACAATGCGCTGTGTTTATCACAATATGTCAATTTGCATCCACAAAAATCATTGCGTTTTAAAAAAAATAATAATAATAAATCTTTTACTAATACTAAAACTGATTATAGATTATAATTCAGTGAAAGTAGAGGAGTACAACTGTTATGAAAGAGTTTCACTAAAATAATTCTAGACTAGAAAGACAATTTTTGTGTGCAACATCTAGTTTAACAATCTTTTTTTTTTTCAGCTTACAATAATGTAATTTCTTCTTCTTTTATTCCTAGACCAGCGTTTCTCAAACTTTTGGGGCACCTCGCCCCCCCCCCCGACCTCTTATCAGAGGAGTAGCTAGGGTTGGGAGAATTTTAAAATTCTCCCTGGCCCCAACTTGAGGGGAGCCCCAAAAAGTCTTTTTTTTAAATTAAATATAAAATAATACGCTAAAAATGCATGGGCCCATAAAGAGGTCAAGCCCCCGGGGTCTACAAATGATGGCGAATTCCGAGCCACGCCACTGCCTCCTAAAGTGCTGAAATAGAGCGAGAATAGTGTATTTTAGGTATGCATTTTCAAGAACAAAAACTGTTGTAGTTATAATCCAGATTTGAGAATTAGTGAAGTAAAAATGGTATTACTATCAATGCATAAAATAAAGTCGTTTCATCTACTACCTAACTAGGACATCTCATACTGGTGTTGTGAGAAGCGTCTGCAACAAGATCAATTCATAAAGATTTGTTTGTTAATAGAAGACTAAGGTTCTAGCGAGTACTTTGTCACGTGACACTTAGATGCACCATCGTTCAATTGACACTTTTTTTACGCAAACAATTAGGCACGCCACAAGACATCTTTCTGAACACCAATAGGATCTTTCGATCTTGCCAGTTTGGAACGTGCTTGCTCCAATGCCTGGGGAATATATCCCACAATTCAGAATCGCCCTGTCCCAAGCTTCACCTTGACATTGACACACTCTTTTTTTTTCTAAGAATTAAATGTGGTATAGACCTGGGGTCGGCAACCTTTTGAGTCGGAAGAGCCAAAAAATACAAATGCCAACTTCTTCAACTCACTGTAGCAATCTGAAAGATTATTCCATGCGCCGAATCAACTGGCGGCATTCCTTAAAGTTGTCCACTTTTGTTGTGTTATATACATTTCTGGACCTCCAGATTGAGATGCTGTACTAGGAATGCTGGAATAGTTTTGTTGGTTTCGAATTGCTCAAATCTGTCAAGAAATTATTCTTTTTTTTTTTTTTTTTTTTTTATAACTGTGCTGAAGTAATTCGTGTCAAAAGTTGTACTAATTTTAACGCGATACTGATTTAGACACTTATAGTGAAGTAATTTACCCCTCTGAATATCTTCTGCAAAAAGAATAAATACTAAAACAAAGGATGGGTTTTCCTTTCCTTGCATTTTTAGATTCAGCTCATTTAATTTCTCTGTTATATCGATCATAAAGTAAAATGTTTGCGACTATTAGTCGTGCTCTAATACAGGGAGATTAATGCCTTTTTCATTTAGAAATGTATTCATTTCGTTCAAGCACAAAGCAAAACGGTTCATCACCTTACTTTTGGAAAATCATGGCACTTTATTGGTAAGAAGGAGGTCGGAATACTGAGTCTCCATTTCGTTTAAGTGGTAGCGTGCTTTTAACAAGATGCTGTTAACAGTCTTTATTACCCAATTCATGACCACATCTAATCAGGTTGGAATCGTTTTGGGCACAAAGCATTTCTTGGTGCATTATTCAGTGAAACGTAAGAATTTCTTGGTTTATTTTGCTCCGACGAATCGTTGTTGCTTTTTTATTTTTTCCTGTCATATTCTTTCAGTTGATATTTAAAAGATTTTATTTAAATCAATCGTATTGTCTGTAAGGTATTTTTGCATCTTCCCCTCTAGTTTGTCACCAAAGCGGTAGCAATCCTAGAAGTTCTTCTTTTAGACCTTGGGAAGACATATACCTGACAAAATGGGCAACTTGTGCCGTGTCTTTAAGTCCCAAGACTAATCTATAGCAAGTGATAAGGCAGAAAAAAAGTTGAATATCTTACACCTGCAAATATGTTACGTTTGAGGACATTTTAGCTATACTGTTTTGTACTGTTTCGTACTGTTTCAGCAGATATTGGCAAATCTTTTTTTTATTTTTTTTTATATTTCTGGATTGTTTTTTGAAATCATGAAACAGTTCTTCAGATGCATGTAGGAAGCAGTTTTTGACATACTCATCATCGTTTTCCTTTGTGTGCGATTTCTAGTGGTGCTTCAAAGCTTGCGAGAATAGTATTACTTGTAGATTGCTTCTAACTTTGAGAAGATAATTCGCAGGCACGTGGTAAAGACGCCAATTCGTCTTGCGTCAAAGTTAATTAAAACCTACATAGAAACATCCGACGACGGCGTCATTCGAGAGCTTCCGACGGATTGACAACAGTGACGACGCGTGTAATGGGGAAGGGGTGTGGTGAAAAGAGAGTACAAAAGGCTAAAAGATAGAATCGGTGCCTAATCTTCATTACAAGATTCAGAACTATTTAAAAAAATGTTTCGATACAATAAAATATTTACGCATGGAACTAAAGAGCCGCAGCATCACATCCAATGAGCCGCATGTGGCTCGCGAGCCGCAGGTTGCCGACCCCGGGTATAGACCATAGCATAAAGAATATTGCAATCTTGCTAATGCAGGAAAAGGATTGATCCCGATGCTTACAGACCCATTAGCTGGATTAAATGGGTGGTGGGGGGGGGGCGGCGCGAACGATAACAAGAGTAAATCATTCAGTTGGTAAAAGCAGTATCTACATAACGAAAAACGTTTGACTTTTGCTCTCAAGGTAACAAATGTCGAGTCAAATAAAATTACTAATTTTATTCATACAAAGCCACTAATTGTCTTACAAACTTGAAGTTTTGCAATTCCTTTTTACATCTATGCAGAGGAAGATATTGTATAATTATTCACTTAGTGCCAGGGTATGCTAATAATGCTATACATTTTTTTTTATACTGATTCATGATAGAATTCTAGAAGGATCGATTTAAACAATTTCAAATAACCAGGGAGTGTTGGAGCACTTTAAGCAGTATTTTGTCTACATCCGGTGCTGCTTGTCAACTGTACACTTTAACTCTTTCTCTTCGTTATTATTTCACAACATTCTGGTGGAATCAACGTTGGTATCGTCAGTTAGGAGACAAAGAGGTAAAAAAAAACAAAACCGGGGCTGCAGTGAATCTTTGTGGATTTGAACTAATTATGAGAAGAACATTTTTTTTATCACAACATTTGGACCACCTCTTTTGGACCACCTCTTTTTGGATCACCTCTTTTCGACCGCTACTTTCATACCACCTTTTTCAGACCACTTTTTCGAACAACCACTTTTGGACCGATCCTTCGGAACACTACTCTGGACCACCTCTTTTGCGTCCTCTTTCTACTTTTTTTGGACCACTACTTTCGAAACACATTTCCGGACCACCACTTCTGGACCACCAGATTAAACCATCTATTGGACTTGCTCTGAATAGGCTTACGTGTTTTCATTAGTTAGGCAATAATGGAAGACTGGCGTGTAGGTCAACCCAGTTCAAAAAAACATACCTTGATCTGTTTTGTTTGAAAAGTAGACCCACTCCTTCCCACTGCTACACACACACACACACACCCTCCGAGTTCTCTCTCTCTCTCTCTCTCTCTCCCTCTCTGTCTCTCTCAAACACATGCACACATACACAACACTCACAATGCTGTTCAAATCTCTTACAAAAGCTCCCGTCTGCTGTTGGCAGACAATCAACTTACCTCCCCTTGAACACGTGTCAAACGTCTGTCCGCCATTTTTAACTCTGTGCTGATGAAGCAATCTAGAATCTACATGATCTTTGCAGATAGGCGACAATTACGAAGAATATTTACAAGATAATCGACTTTTGCCGCCCCCCCCTCTCTCCCACTCCCGTATCTTCTTCTATACACAAAACCCCATGCAGGACATTTTTTTTTCTTTGGCCTTTTTTCTCTCTCCATCTCTCTGTGTGTCTGTCTGTCCATCTCTCTCTCTTATTATCGTATCTGTTTGTGAGAGTATCACCAGAAGCAAATATCTATTAAGATCTTATGATCACAGTTCGAAATCACCCCCAACCTTTGTTCAGCCCTAAGGACAACGTGACTTTAAGATTTAATATATGCAATATTTGTTACCAATTTTTGCTTGCTGGAGCAGAATGAAGTAGATTGGAGAATACAGCCATCACTGTGCCCAGGCATTCAATCGAGATTTTTTTTCCCCGCGCAATAATTTCGTTACTTTGAGGTAAAAAAATGAAAAGAATAAAATATTTAATTGGTAAGAAAATAATATTCTTTTATTCATGCCTCGTTAGTTATCAATGTTTCGATTCATTTAAAGTCGATTCTAGTTTTTAACTTTGATCTTTCAATCCGTTGTCCAAGATTTTTCGCATCAGCACTCTTGAATATTTCAAGTGTTTAATTAGTAATAACTGACATTTGAAAAATAAGTTTTTATTATTATCATACATTAACATACAATTCACTAACCTCGATCCTTCGATTTAGAAACTTTGATCCATTATTCAATTAATCTCTCTGCTCCGGTCAATACAATATAATAAATGAAGTCTATTTACTTTTTTTAAACGTTTTCAGGTTTTTAACACTAGATCTAGCTCTTTTATCCTCTATGTAGATCTCGGTCTACTAGGAGTGCCTACGGGTTATTGATGCTTAATCACGTGAGGAACGCTTTTGACACCAGTCTCTATATCTTCTGCACTTCCGTTGGATGCCATGATGCCTACTTGTTAAAATCGCCGTATGCAAGAAAAATGCAAATTTCAACAACCACTTTTATGTCTTCACTTCTAGCTCTAGTTGAACTATCCAATTATGGCTGCGAGCTTCCGCGTGTTCAAGATCTTGACAACTCACCTCACCCTTCCCGCCTATCTCTATGTATGCCCCGCCCCCCTCCCCCCTTTGTCTTTCTCTGTTACTCCTTACTCATAAGAGATCCAAATATGCTGCAGTTAATCTTAGGGCCAAGGCGGAAGTTATTCCTAGCGAAATAATGCACATTCAAGGGCCCGTTGCTATGCTGGTAAGCCATGTTTGTTTGAAGCGTGTGTGAAAATACAAGCGGCCCGCTAGAATTCATTGATAGCTCTCCGTTGACCTCACAGGCAGCAAACATGACATCGCCAGGTCACGATCAGGTTTCCCCCATCCCCCCTCCTCCCCCCTTATTTTATCCCTCCCACTTCTTCGCTTGTCTTTTTTTTTTCTTTTTCTCACGGCCAGTCTCAGAATGAACATCATATGGTGTATCTTGTACATACGTGCGTAGAAAAAGGTGAAGACTTAGGGGTCGGGCGGGGGGGGGGGGAGATTTAACTTGAAGGGAATGAAGAAAAAAAAATAATTTGGGAAAGGGCGGGAGTATGGGGGCCAGAGCTTACCCCCACAGAGCAAGACCTGAGTCCGTTCCTATATTTATCCGTCCGACAATAGTCGTTCATAAAGTCGTTTTCATTCATTCTTTTAAAATAAAAATGGCGGTGTGGGAATTCCCGGTGCTACGTCATCGACTTTCAGTCTGTTTCGACAGCGCTGCTTCTTGTGGAACACACCGGCACCTTCGACGTAGATCACGGAGGTCACGCCCCCCCCCCCCTGTAGCACGAGTGACCGCTGGGCATAGATCTAGAATATAGAGAGATCTAAATCTTGACCTAGTTTATGGCTTTTCTCAGAGGACATAATCACTCTGTCCTTTGAAATCACCTTTTGGGAAGACCCCTCTCCCTTAATATTTTTTTAGTAAATTCATTAAGAATTATTCATTCAAATAATTAATAATTTACTTAATTCTTCGTATGGCAGATGTTTCCCAAACTTTTTCATTAACGGAAAACTTTGCTTCTTTTTTTTTTTCTTTTATAGAGAGATTAATATGCGTGATGGTCTACTGGTTAATTATTCCAGTAGTTCGTGGAAGACCTATTCATGCCTCGCGGAACACTTGGATTACGCGGAACACTTGGATTACGCGGAACACACTTTGGGGAAAAACTGTCGTATGAGAATAAGGTTTTCGTAATCTTCCAAGCATAGGGCGTGATTGTATAGTGCCCTTTTGACATCAATTAGCTAACTAGCTGTACCCCATAGCAATATCATTCACTATTTATCTATCTTGCAATGGCATTACGGAATACTGCTTATGGTATTCCCAGAAATTGATTCTCATGACTCGATATCCAATTAAATGCTGGAGCTGTTTAGGTGTTACCTCTTTGAGAAATAAAGTAATTAAGCCTTCATGTTTAAAACCATGAAAAGATTGAACACACACTATTAATCATGCAATAATACACATTATAATTCAAATTCAATAATAAACAAGGTTTATTTTTATGAAAAAAAAACCCTGCTTGCATAGTTGATTTTAAAACTAAAATGTTCGCTTTCAGAAAAGAAAAAAAAGTAGCCGTTGCTCCAGAACTTTGAATGTTATAAACTATCATGATATCGGATTTTCAATATCTTTTCTAGTTCACGAGATCTAAACGGGACGGACGGACGGACAGGCAAATCACACAAAACTAAAAGCGTCTATTCCCCTTTCTGTGGCCGCTAAAAAATTGTATTGAAAATGGTGCTTGAAACTTAAATATTAACCTGAAGCACTTGTGGAACCCGAAATAAGGTCGTCGCTTTCCAAACCGAAACTTCTGGTAGCGGAAATAGAATAAAATATTTAATTTCTAATTGATTCCCTACATATCTGCTTTTCTGTGTAGAAACTCGAAGCTACGAGAAGCAAATATGCATAAATATTAAATAAACTTTCTGTTTACACTTTTTGTGACCTTCACGTGTATACCACGTGACAATATAGCAATTATACATAAAACACTGTACCATAATCTTCAAATACAAAAAACAAAATTTAATAAAATACTCTGAAAGACACAAAGATGAATGCACATTTCTCGTCCCATATGCTAGGACAAATTTGTACAAATACTCCTTCTTCCCTAGTGCTATTAGAGCATGGAATGGGTTGCCTGAGCTAGCCAGGAAAACCAGTGACTTGGCAGAATTTAAGTCATTGGTTAATGCATGACTAAATGCATGACGCGTAGGACGTAAGCATCTTCTTTTTTGAAGTAACGTCTGTATTATATAAGATAAGATAAGATATAATGATTATAGGCGGCAACACCGACGTTATCAATCGTTCTAGAACGGATGGAATCAACCTTCATCTCTTGCAGCGGTTCTCAACCTTTTAAGCTCGGCGACCCCTTTTTTACAATCCCCCACTTTGCCGCGACCCCCCCCCCCCCAACACACGTTATCTGGAAATTTAGGCACCGGATATTTAGGCAACGGATATTTAGGCAACGGATATTTAGGCACTGGATATTTAGGCACCCGGAAATTTAGGCACACGGATATTTAGGCACTTTTTGACAAGGCGGATAATTAGGCCCCGGATAATTAGGCACTCTTTAATAAGCGTCCTTAATTTTGAAAATCATTTTAAAATGTTAACGTATATTTTATCCTAAGGCTATGGGCAATCGGTGACGTTATAATAAATAGCAAACTAGAACGATTCTTACTAAAGAAAAGCTGAACAAATGGGAAGAAAAAGACAATCATGAGAATGTGTGGAAACAAATGACTCCTGAGTCATTATATAATATAGACATCACAGGATTCAGGGGAGGGGAGGTAGAGAGGATTCTCCGCTCATTGCTTCAGTCCATCACCAGCCCCTAAAAATTTGACTGGTGAGTTTTTTTAAATTGATGATTATGCAATCTGTGAGTGCCACTTGGTTGCAGAAAAAACTCTTTAACAACTTAATGAACAGGAAAAACACTCTGTATCAAAAGCTTTCGAACATTGAGACTTAGTAGTCACAGAAGCAGCTTTTATACATTGACCTGCTGAAAGAGGCCACTAACACTGGACCACAAATCGACTTTGATGTAGCTGTATAAAAACGTTTATAGCATCGGCATAATATTTCGCAGGTCGCGGAAAAGACTTGATACATTTCGAACCCAGGAGTCTCATAGGATCAACAGGTGGACCCAATTTCTTTTGAGATACCCGCCCGTGTGAAGGAGCCTGATTCATTGTTTTATCATAAATTGTCAACATAATCATCATATTAAGAACTTTAAAGATTTTCAATGAAAAGAGACCACTATTCCAAAAATTAATATAGAAATTTTCATCTCATCTGTCTTTTCCAAAAACTCTTTATTTTTTTTTATTTCAAAACATTATATTTTATCGCGATTTCTAGCCATTTTGCAATGTCCAACCATATATATTTTATATAAATATTATAGCACATAAATTTGCATCTATTGAATATATGCGTAGGTATAGGTAAAAATTAATTACCACAAAAAACAATTTGAAGGAGGTAACACACCTATACATTTACACAATAGATCTTCCTAAAAAGGTTGATAATAGAGATTAATGCTGTTATAAAGAAATGAATACTACTTTAGTTTATTAACATATCAGATCCCTATAAGTAACGCAAGCAAAGCCTCCTCCTCATTCCCATACCCTCTTTAAGGAGACAAGTTTCTTCAGACTTCCAATTTAGCACCTATGCTGTTCCATACCCTTGACCCCAGTGTGTAGCCTTAAGATTCACTAAGTAACTTTTACGACCAAGTTTACATCTATCTGCGAGAAATCCTCTCCCTTAAGTGGGAGTGTGTGCCCCCCCCCCGCCTATCCCATTTTAAAAGTACGACCCCTCCCTTTCCCACAAGCAGAGGGCGATTGCGATTATATTTATCGCCAACACTTCCGACGTAATAAAAATATTTTATAATACTTTTAAATCTAAATTATTTACATTAGTAACTAAATATTTACACAAATAGCATAACCATCAATTAAAAAAACTCACCAGTCAACTTTTGAGGGGCTGGTGATGGAGGGAAGCAATGAGTGGAGAATCATCTCGACCTCCCCTCCCCTGAATCCTGTGATGTCTATATTATATAGTGACTCAGGAGTCATTTTTTCCACACATTCTCATGATTGTCATTTTTCCCATTTTGTGAGCTTTTCTTTTATTAGAATCGTTATAGTTGCTATTTATTATAACGTCACCGATAGCCCATAACATTTTAAAATGATTTTCAAAATTAAGGTCGCTAATTAAAGAGTGCCTAATTATCCGCCTTGTCAAAAAGTGCCTAATTATCAGGTGCCCAAATTTCCGGGTGCCTAAATATCCGGGTGCCTAAATAACCGGTGCCTAAATATCCGTAAATATGCGGTGCCTAAATATCCGGTGCCTAAATTTCCTACATTCCCAACACACACAGCAATAGAAGAATATAAAAAAATAATCCGTATTTTTGATGGTCTTATGCAACCTCTGGCAAATGGTCAATCGGGATCGCGACCCACAGGTTGCAAACCCCTGATCTATTGAGTAGACCTGTCTGGATCGAGGACAATGGACCTCATTCACCAACCGTAAACAAACAACATTTTGCCGCGTGGTGCTCTATCTCTTCTATATAATTTACGATCTAATGTTTAATTCATGATGGTTGTCACGTGACAGTTTTTTTTTCGTTGTTTTATCAATAAGATCACGTGACTAAATATTGTTTGTTTACGATTGGTGAATGAGGTCCATTGTTACCACTTGTGAGATTGGAAACTAATTACATCCTGATCTAAATTTTGATCATCCGTTAAAGCGGGACTATCCGATCTTTTGAATTCTTATGTATTGTTATGATCCTCCTCTACTATCCAGGCTCCCTTTTTCTAACTGCACCACACACAGACACAACGAACTACTATCCAGGCTCCCTTTTTCTAACTGCACCACACACAGATACAACGAACTACTATCCAGGCTCCCTTCTTCTAACTGCACCACACGACACAACGAACTACTATCCAGGCTCCCTTCTTCTAACTGCACCACACACACGACACAACGAACTACTATCCAGGCTCCCTTCTTCTAACTGCACCACACAGGCACAACGAACTACTATCCAGGCTCCCTTCTTCTAACTGCACCACACACACGACACAACGAACTACTATCCAGGCTCCCTTCTTCTAACTGCACCACACACACGACACAACGAACTACTATCCAGGCTACCTTCTTCTAACTGCACCACACACAGACACAACTAACTACTATCCAGGCTCCCTTCTTCTAACTGCACCACACGACACAACGAACTACTATCCAGGCTCCCTTCTTCTAACTGCACCACACAGACACAACGAACTACTATCCAGGCTCCCTTCTTCTAACTGCACCATACACACGACACAACGAACTACTATCCAGGCTCCTTTCTTCTAACTGCACCACACAGGCACAACGAACTACTATCCAGGCTTCCTTCTTCTAACTGCACCACACAGACACAACGAACTACTATCCAGGCTCCCTTCTTCTAACTGCACCACACACACGATACAACAAACTACTATCCAGGCTCCCTTCTTCTAACTGCACCACACAGACACAACGAACTACTATCCAGGCTCCCTTCTTCTAACTGCACCACACAGACACAACGAACTACTATCCAGGCTCCCTTCTTCTAACTGCACCACACAGACACAACGAACTACTATCCAGGCTCCCTTCTTCTAACTGCACCACACACACGACACAACGAACTACTATCCAGGCTCCCTTCTTCTAACTGCACCACACACACGACACAACGAACTACTATCCAGGCTCCCTTCTTCTAACTGCACCACACAGGCACAACGAACTACTATCCAGGCTCCCTTCTTCTAACTGCACCACACAGACACAACGAACTACTATCCAGGCTCCCTTCTTCTAACTGCACCACACACACAGACACAACGAACTACTATCCAGGCTCCATTCTTCTAACTGCACCACACGGCACAATGAACTACTATCCAGGCTCCCTTCTTCTAACTGCACCACACACACGACACAACGAACTACTATCCAGGCTCCCTTCTTCTAACTGCACCACACAGGCACAACGAACTACTATCCAGGCTCCCTTCTTCTAACTGCACCACACACACGACACAACGAACTACTATCCAGGCTCCCTTCTTCTAACTGCACCACACACACGACACAACGAACTACTATCCAGGCTCCCTTCTTCTAACTGCACCACACACAGACACAACGAACTACTATCCAGGCTCCCTTCTTCTAACTGCACCACACGACACAACGAACTACTATCCAGGCTCCCTTCTTCTAACTGCACCACACGACACAACGAACTACTATCCAGGCTCCTTTCTTCTAACTGCACCACACAGACACAACGAACTACTATCCAGGCTCCCTTCTTCTAACTGCACCATACACACGACACAACGAACTACTATCCAGGCTCCTTTCTTCTAACTGCACCACACAGGCACAACGAACTACTATCCAGGCTTCCTTCTTCTAACTGCACCACACAGACACAACGAACTACTATCCAGGCTCCCTTCTTCTAACTGCACCACACACACGATACAACAAACTACTATCCAGGCTCCCTTCTTCTAACTGCACCACACAGACACAACGAACTACTATCCAGGCTCCCTTCTTCTAACTGCACCACACAGACACAACGAACTACTATCCAGGCTCCCTTCTTCTAACTGCACCACACAGACACAACGAACTACTATCCAGGCTCCCTTCTTCTAACTGCACCACACACACGACACAACGAACTACTATCCAGGCTCCCTTCTTCTAACTGCACCACACACACGACACAACGAACTACTATCCAGGCTCCCTTCTTCTAACTGCACCACACAGGCACAACGAACTACTATCCAGGCTACCTTCTTCTAACTGCACCACACAGACACAACGAACTACTATCCAGGCTCCCTTCTTCTAACTGCACCACACACACAGACACAACGAACTACTATCCAGGCTCCATTCTTCTAACTGCACCACACGGCACAATGAACTACTATCCAGGCTCCCTTCTTCTAACTGCACCACACACACGACACAACGAACTACTATCCAGGCTCCCTTCTTCTAACTGCACCACACACACGACACAACGAACTACTATCCAGGCTCCCTTCTTCTAACTGCACCACACACAGACACAACGAACTACTATCCAGGCTCCCTTCTTCTAACTGCACCACACAGACACAACGAACTACTATCCAGGCTCCCTTCTTCTAACTGCACCACACACAGACACAACGAACTATTATCCAGCCTCCTTTCTTCTAACTGCACCACACACACAGACACAACGAACTACTATCCAGGCTCCCTTCTTCTAACTGCACCACACACAGACACAACGAACTACTATCCAGGCTCCCTTCTTCTAACTGCACCACACAGACACAACGAACTACTATCCAGGCTCCCTTCTTCTAACTGCACCACACAGACACAACGAACTACTATCCAGGCTCCCTTCTTCTAACTGCACCACACACACGACACAACGAACTACTATCCAGGCTCCCTTCTTCTAACTGCACCACACACACGACACAACGAACTACTATCCAGGCTCCCTTCTTCTAACTGCACCACACACAGACACAAAGAACTACTATCCAGGCTCCCTTCTTCTAACTGCACCACACACACGACACAACGAACTACTATCCAGGCTCCCTTCTTCTAACTGCACCACACACACGACACAACGAACTACTATTCAGGCTCCCTTCTTCTAACTGCACCACACACAGACACAACGAACTACTATCCAGGCTCCCTTCTTCTAACTGCACCACACAGACACAACGAACTACTATCCAGGCTCCCTTCTTCTAACTGCACCACACACACGACACAACGAACTATTATCCAGCCTCCTTTCTTCTAACTGCACCACACACACAGACACAACGAACTACTATCCAGGCTCCCTTCTTCTAACTGCACCACACACAGACACAACGAACTACTATCCAGGCTCCCTTCTTCTAACTGCACCACACAGACACAACGAACTACTATCCAGGCTCCCTTCTTTTAACTGCACCACACAGACACAACGAACTACTATCCAGGCTCCCTTCTTCTAACTGCACCACACACACGACACAACGAACTACTATCCAGGCTCCCTTCTTCTAACTGCACCACACACACGACACAACGAACTACTATCCAGGCTCCTTTCTTCTAACTGCACCACACAGGCACAACGAACTACTATCCAGGCTTCCTTCTTCTAACTGCACCACACAGACACAACGAACTACTATCCAGGCTCCCTTCTTCTAACTGCACCACACACACGATACAACAAACTACTATCCAGGCTCCCTTCTTCTAACTGCACCACACAGACACAACGAACTACTATCCAGGCTCCCTTCTTCTAACTGCACCACACACACGACACAACGAACTACTATCCAGGCTCCTTTCTTCTAACTGCACCACACAGGCACAACGAACTACTATCCAGGCTTCCTTCTTCTAACTGCACCACACAGACACAACGAACTACTATCCAGGCTCCCTTCTTCTAACTGCACCACACACACGATACAACAAACTACTATCCAGGCTCCATTCTTCTAACTGCACCACACAGACACAACGAACTACTATCCAGGCTCCCTTCTTCTAACTGCACCACACAGACACAACGAACTACTATCCAGGCTCCCTTCTTCTAACTGCACCACACAGACACAACGAACTACTATCCAGGCTCCCTTCTTCTAGCTGCACCACACAAACGACACAACGAACTACTATCCAGGCTCCCTTCTGCTAACTGCACCACACACACGACACAACGAACTACTATCCAGGCTCCCTTCTTCTAACTGCACCACACAGGCACAACGAACTACTATCCAGGCTCTTTTCTTCTAACTGCACCACACAGACACAACGAACTACTATCCAGGCTCCCTTCTTCTAACTGCACCACACACACAGACACAACGAACTACTATCCAGGCTCCATTCTTCTAACTGCACCACACGGCACAATGAACTACTATCCAGGCTCCCTTCTTCTAACTGCACCACACACACAGACACAACGAACTACTATCCAGGCTCGATTCTTCTAACTGCACCACACACAGACACAACGAGCTACTATCCAGGCTCCCTTCTTCTAACTGCACCACACACACGACACAACGAACTACTATCCAGGCTCACTTCTTCTAACTGCACCACACACAGACACAACGAACTACTATCCAGGCTCCCTTCTTCTAACTGCACCACACAGACACAACGAACTACTATCCAGGCTCCCTTCTTCTAACTGCACCACACACAGACACAACGAACTATTATCCAGCCTCCTTTCTTCTAACTGCACCACACACACAGACACAACGAACTACTATCCAGGCTCCCTTCTTCTAACTGCACCACACACAGACACAACGAACTACTATCCAGGCTCCCTTCTTCTAACTGCACCACACACACGACACAACGAACTACTATCCAGGCTCCCTTCTTCTAACTGCACCACACACAGACACAAAGAACTACTATCCAGGCTCCCTTCTTCTAACTGCACCACACACACGACACAACGAACTACTATCCAGGCTCCCTTCTTCTAACTGCACCACACACACGACACAACGAACTACTATCCAGGCTCCCTTCTTCTAACTGCACCACACACAGACACAACGAACTACTATCCAGGCTCCCTTCTTCTAACTGCACCACACAGACACAACGAACTACTATCCAGGCTCCCTTCTTCTAACTGCACCACACACACGACACAACGAACTATTATCCAGCCTCCTTTCTTCTAACTGCACCACACACACAGACACAACGAACTACTATCCAGGCTCCCTTCTTCTAACTGCACCACACACAGACACAACGAACTACTATCCAGGCTCCCTTCTTCTAACTGCACCACACAGACACAACGAACTACTATCCAGGCTCCCTTCTTCTAACTGCACCACACAGACACAACGAACTACTATCCAGGCTCCCTTCTTCTAACTGCACCACACACACGACACAACGAACTACTATCCAGGCTCCCTTCTTCTAACTGCACCACACACACGACACAACGAACTACTATCCAGGCTCCCTTCTTCTAACTGCACCACACACAGACACAAAGAACTACTATCCAGGCTCCCTTCTTCTAACTTCACCACACAGACACAAAGAACTACTATCCAGGCTCCCTTCTTCTAACTGCACCACACACACGACACAACGAACTACTATCCAGGCTCCCTTCTTCAAACTGCACCACACACACGACACAACGAACTACTATCCAGGCTCCCTTCTTCTAACTGCACCACACGACACAACGAACTACTATCCAGGCTCCCTTCTACTAACTGCACCACACACACGACACAACGAACTACTATCCAGGCACCCTTCTTCTAACTGCACCACACACAGACACAACGAACTACTATCCAGGCTCCCTTCTTCTCACTGCACCACACACAGACACAACGAACTACTATCCAGGCTCCCTTCTTCTAACTGCACCACACACAGACACAACGAACTACTATCCAGGCTCCTTTTTCTAACTGCACCACACGGCACAACGAACTACTATCCAGGCTCCCTTCTTCTAACTGCACCACACACAGACACAACGAACTACTATCCAGGCTCCCTTCTTCTAACTGCACCACGCACAGACACAACGAACTACTATCCAGGCTCCCTTCTTCTAACTGCACCACACACACAGACACAACGAACTACTATCCAGGCTCGATTCTTCTAACTGCACCACACACAGACACAACGAGCTACTATCCAGGCTCCCTTCTTCTAACTGCACCACACAAAGACACAACGAACTACTATCCAGGCTCCCTTCTTCTAACTGCACCACACGACACAACGAACTACTATCCAGGCTCCCTTCTTCTAACTGCACCACACGACACAACGAACTACTATCCAGGCTCCCTTCTTCTAACTGCACCACACGACACAACGAACTACTATCCAGGCTCCCTTGTTCTAACTGCACCACACGACACAACGAACTACTATCCAGGCTCCCTTCTTCTAACTGCACCACACGACACAACGAACTACTATCCAGGCTCCCTTTATCTAACTGCACCACACGACACAACGAACTACTATCCAGGCTCCCTTCATCTAACTGCACCACACGACACAACGAACTACTATCCAGGCTCCCTTCTTCTAACTGCACCACACACGACACAACGAACTACTATCCAGACTCCCTTCTTCTTACTGCACCACACACGACACAACGAACTACTATCCAGGCTCCCTTCTTCTAACTGCACCACACACGACACAACGAACTACTATCCAGGCTCCCTCTTATTCTAACTGCATCACACGGCACAACGAACTACTATCCAGGCTCCCTTCTTCTAACTGCACCACACACACGACACAACGAACCACTATCCAGGCTCCCTTCTTCTAACTGCACCACACGACACAACGAACTACTATCCAGGCTCCTTTCTTCTAACTGCACCACACGACACAACGAACTACTATCCAGGCTCCCTTCTTCTAACTGCACTACACGACACAACGAACTACTATCCACTCTCCCTTCTTCTAACTGCACCACACACGACACAACGAACCACTATCCAGACTACCTTCTTCTAACTGCACCACACACGACACAACGAACTACTATCCAGGCTCCCTTCTTCTAACTGCACCACACACGTCACAACGAACTACTATCCATGCTCCCTTCTTCTAACTGCATCACACGGCACAACGAACTACTATCCATGCTCCCTTCTTCTAACTGCACCACACGACACAACGAACTACTATCCAGGCTCCCTTCTTCTAACTGCACCACACGACACCACAAACTACTATCCAGGCTCCCTTCTTCTAACTGCACCACACACACGACACAACGAACCACTATCCAGGCTCCCTTCTTCTAACTGCACCACACACACGGCACAACGAACTACTATCCAGGCTCCATTCTTCTAACTGCACCACACACACAGACACAACGAACTACTATCCAGGCTCCCTTCTTCTAACTGCACCACAAACACGACACAACGAACTACTATCCAGGCCCCCTTCTTCTAACTGCACCACACACGACACAACGAACTACTATCCAGGCTCCCTTCTTCTAACTGCACCACACACGACACAACGAACTACTATCCAGGCTCCCTTCTTCTAACTGCACCACACACGACACAACGAACTACTATCCAGGCTCCCTTCTTCTAACTGCATCACACGGCACAACGAACTACTATCCAGGCTTCCTTCTTCTTACTGCACCACGCGACACAACGAACTACTATCCAGGCTCCCTTCTTCTAACTGCACCACACGGCACAACGAACTACTATCCAGGCTCCCTTCTTCTAACTG
The DNA here is from genome assembly GCA_036873155.1 of Biomphalaria sudanica. Lineage (NCBI taxonomy): Eukaryota > Metazoa > Mollusca > Gastropoda > Planorbidae > Biomphalaria > Biomphalaria sudanica. The sequence goes on from JAZGLO010003631.1 coordinate 1,426,463, forward strand.
CACCACACACACGACACAACGAACTACTATCCAAGCTCCCTTCTTCTAACTGCACCACACACACGACACAACGAACTACTATTCAGGCTCCCTTCTTCTAACTGCACCACAAACAGACACAACGAACTACTATCCAGGCTCCCTTCTTCTAACTGCACCACACGACACAACGAACTACTATCCAGGCTCCTTTCTTCTAACTGCACCACACGACACAACGAACTACTATCCAGGCTCCCTTCTTCTAACTGCACTACACGACACAACGAACTACTATCCACTCTCCCTTCTTCTAACTGCACCACACACGACACAACGAACTACTATCCAGACTACCTTCTTCTAACTGCACCACACACGACACAACGAACTACTATCCAGGCTCCCTTCTTCTAACTGCACCACACACGTCACAACGAACTACTATCCATGCTCCCTTCTTCTAACTGCATCACACGGCACAACGAACTACTATCCATGCTCCCTTCTTCTAACTGCACCACACGACACAACGAACTACTATCCAGGCTCCCTTCTTCTAACTGCACCACACGACACCACGAACTACTATCCAGGCTCCCTTCTTCTAACTAAACCACACACACGACACAACGAACCACTATCCAGGCTCCCTTCTTCTAACTGCACCACACACACGGCACAACGAACTACTATCCAGGCTCCATTCTTCTAACTGCACCACACACACAGACACAACGAACTACTATCCAGGCTCCCTTCTTCTAACTGCACCACAAACACGACACAACGAACTACTATCCAGGCCCCCTTCTTCTAACTGCACCACACACGACACAACGAACTACTATCCAGGCTCCCTTCTTCTAACTGCACCACACACGACACAACGAACTACTATCCAGGCTCCCTTCTTCTAACTGCACCACACACGACACAACGAACTACTATCCAGGCTCCCTTCTTCTAACTGCATCACACGGCACAACGAACTACTATCCAGGCTTCCTTCTTCTTACTGCACCACGCGACACAACGAACTACTATCCAGGCTCCCTTCTTCTAACTGCACCACACGGCACAACGAACTACTATCCAGGCTCCCTTCTTCTAACTGCACCACACACACGACACAACGAACTACTATCCAAGCTCCCTTCTTCTAACTGCACCACACACACGACACAACGAACTACTATTCAGGCTCCCTTCTTCTAACTGCACCACAAACAGACACAACGAACTACTATCCAGGCTCCCTTCTTCTAACTGCACCACACAGACACAACGAACTACTATCCAGGCTCCCTTCTTCTAACTGCACCACACACACAGACACAACGAACTACTATCCAGGCTCCCTTCTTCTAACTGCACCACACACACGACACAACGAACTACTATCCAGGCTCCCTTCTTCTAACTGCACCACACACAGACACAACGAACTACTATCCAGGCTCCCTTCTTCTAACTGCACCACACGACACAACGAACTACTATCCAGGCTCCCTTCTTCTAACTGTACCACACAGACACAACGAACTACTATCCAGGCTCCCTTCTTCTAACTGCACCACACACACAGACACAACGAACTACTATCCAGGCTCCCTTCTTCTAACTGCACCACACACACGACACAACGAACTACTATCCAGGCTCCCTTTTTCTAACTGCACCACACACAGGCACAACGAACTACTATCCAGGCTCCCTTCTTCTAACTGCACCACACGACACAACGAACTACTATCCAGGCTCCCTTCTTCTAACTGCACCACACACAGGCACAACGAACTACTATCCAGGCTCCCTTCTTCTAACTGCACCACACACACGACACAACGAACTACTATCCAGGCTCCCTTCTTCTAACTGCACCACACGACACAACGAACTACTATGCAGGCTTCATTCTTCTAACTGCACCACACGACACAACGAACTACTATCCAGGCTCCCTTCTTCTAACTGCACCACACACAGACACAACGAACTACTATCCAGGCTCCCTTCTTCTAACTGCACCACACACAGACACAACGAACTACTATCCAGGCTCCCTTCTTCTAACTGCACCACACACGACACAACGAACTACTATCCAGGCTCCCTTCTTCTAACTGCACCACACACGACACAAAGAACTACTATCTAGGCTCCCTTCTTCTAACTGCATCACACGACACAACGAACTACTATCCAGGCTCCCTTCTTCTAACTGCACCACACACGACACAAAGAACTACTATCTAGGCTCCCTTCTTCTAACTGCATCACACGGCACAACGAACTACTATCCAGGCTCCCTTCTTCTAACTGCACCACACGACACAACGAACTACTATCCAGGCTCCCTTCTTCTAACTGCACCACGCGACACAACGAACTACTATCCAGGCTCCCTTCTTCTAACTGCACCACACGGCACAACGAACTACTATCCAGGCTCCCTTCTTCTAACTGCACCACACACACGACACAACGAACTACTATCCAGGCTCCCTTCTTCTAACTGCACCACACACACGACACAACGAACTACTATTCAGGCTCCCTTCTTCTAACTGCACCACACACAGACACAACGAACTATTATCCAGGCTCCCTTCTTCTAACTGCACCACACAGACACAACGAACTACTATCCAGGCTCCCTTCTTCTAACTGCACCACACACACAGACACAACGAACTACTATCCAGGCTCCCTTCTTCTAACTGCACCACACACACGACACAACGAACTACTATCCAGGCTCCCTTCTTCTAACTGCACCACACACAGACACAACGAACTACTATCCAGGCTCCCTTCTTCTAACTGCACCACACGACACAACGAACTACTATCCAGGCTCCCTTCTTCTAACTGCACCACACACACGACACAACGAACTACTATCCAGGCTCCCTTCTTCTAACTGCACCACACGACACAACGAACTACTATCCAGGCTCCCTTTATCTAACTGCACCACACGACACAACGAACTACTATCCAGGCTCCTTTCATCTAACTGCACCACACGACACAACGAACTACTATCCAGGCTCCCTTCTTCTAACTGCACCACACACGACACAACGAACTACTATCCAGACTCCCTTCTTCTTACTGCACCACACACGACACAACGAACTACTATCCAGGCTCCCTTCTTCTAACTGCACCACACACGACACAACGAACTACTATCCAGGCTCCCTCTTATTCTAACTGCATCACACGGCACAACGAACTACTATCCAGGCTCCCTTCTTCTAACTGCACCACACACACGACACAACGAACTACTATCCAGGCTCCCTTCTTCTAACTGCACCACACGACACAACGAACTACTATGCAGGCTTCATTCTTCTAACTGCACCACACGACACAACGAACTACTATCCAGGCTCCCTTCTTCTAACTGCACTACACGACACAACGAACTACTATCCACTCTCCCTTCTTCTAACTGCACCACACACGACACAACGAACTACTATCCAGACTACCTTCTTCTAACTGCACCACACACGACACAACGAACTACTATCCAGGCTCCCTTCTTCTAACTGCACCACACACTTCACAACGAACTACTATCCATGCTCCCTTCTTCTAACTGCATCACACGGCACAACGAACTACTATCCATGCTCCCTTCTTCTAACTGCACCACACGACACAACGAACTACTATCCAGGCTCCCTTCTTCTAACTGCACCACACGACACCACGAACTACTATCCAGGCTCCCTTCTTCTAACTGCACCACACACACGACACAACGAACCACTATCCAGGCTCCCTTCTTCTAACTGCACCACACACACGGCACAACGAACTACTATCCAGGCTCCATTCTTCTAACTGCACCACACACACAGACACAACGAACTACTATCCAGGCTCCCTTCTTCTAACTGCACCACAAACACGACACAACGAACTACTATCCAGGCCCCCTTCTTCTAACTGCACCACACACGACACAACGAACTACTATCCAGGCTCCCTTCTTCTAACTGCACCACACACGACACAACGAACTACTATCCAGGCTCCCTTCTTCTAACTGCACCACACACGACACAACGAACTACTATCCAGGCTCCCTTCTTCTAACTGCATCACACGGCACAACGAACTACTATCCAGGCTTCCTTCTTCTTACTGCACCACGCGACACAACGAACTACTATCCAGGCTCCCTTCTTCTAACTGCACCACACGGCACAACGAACTACTATCCAGGCTCCCTTCTTCTAACTGCACCACACACACGACACAACGAACTACTATCCAGGCTCCCTTCTTCTAACTGCACCACACACACGACACAACGAACTACTATTCAGGCTCCTTTCTTCTAACTGCACCACAAACAGACACAACGAACTACTATCCAGGCTCCCTTCTTCTAACTGCACCACACAGACACAACGAACTACTATCCAGGCTCCCTTCTTCTAACTGCACCACACACACAGACACAACGAACTACTATCCAGGCTCCCTTCTTCTAACTGCACCACACACACGACACAACGAACTACTATCCAGGCTCCCTTCTTCTAACTGCACCACACACAGACACAACGAACTACTATCCAGGCTCCCTTCTTCTAACTGCACCACACGACACAACGAACTACTATCCAGGCTCCCTTCTTCTAACTGTACCACACAGACACAACGAACTACTATCCAGGCTCCCTTCTTCTAACTGCACCACACACACAGACACAACGAACTACTATCCAGGCTCCCTTCTTCTAACTGCACCACACACACGACACAACGAACTACTATCCAGGCTCCCTTTTTCTAACTGCACCACACACAGGCACAACGAACTACTATCCAGGCTCCCTTCTTCTAACTGCACCACACGACACAACGAACTACTATCCAGGCTCCCTTCTTCTAACTGCACCACACACAGGCACAACGAACTACTATCCAGGCTCCCTTCTTCTAACTGCACCACACACACGACACAACGAACTACTATCCAGGCTCCCTTCTTCTAACTGCACCACACGACACAACGAACTACTATGCAGGCTTCATTCTTCTAACTGCACCACACACAGACACAACGAACTACTATCCAGGCTCCCTTCTTCTAACTGCACCACACACAGACACAACGAACTACTATCCAGGCTCCCTTCTTCTAACTGCACCACACACGACACAACGAACTACTATCCAGGCTCCCTTCTTCTAACTGCACCACACACGACACAAAGAACTACTATCTAGGCTCCCTTCTTCTAACTGCATCACACGACACAACGAACTACTATCCAGGCTCCCTTCTTCTAACTGCACCACACACGACACAAAGAACTACTATCTAGGCTCCCTTCTTCTAACTGCATCACACGGCACAACGAACTACTATCCAGGCTCTTTTCTTCTAACTGCACCACACGACACAACGAACTACTATCCAGGCTCCCTTCTTCTAACTGCACCACGCGACACAACGAACTACTATCCAGGCTCCCTTCTTCTAACTGCACCACACGGCACAACGAACTACTATCCAGGCTCCCTTCTTCTAACTGCACCACACACACGACACAACGAACTACTATCCAGGCTCCCTTCTTCTAACTGCACCACACACACGACACAACGAACTACTATTCAGGCTCCCTTTTTCTAACTGCACCACACACAGACACAACGAACTACTATCCAGGCTCCCTTCTTCTAACTGCACCACACGACACAACGAACTACTATCCAGGCTCCCTTCTTCTAACTGTACCACACAGACACAACGAACTACTATCCAGGCTCCCTTCTTCTAACTGCACCACACACACAGACACAACGAACTACTATCCAGGCTCCCTTCTTCTAACTGCACCACACACACGACACAACGAACTACTATCCAGGCTCCCTTTTTCTAACTGCACCACACACAGGCACAACGAACTACTATCCAGGCTCCCTTCTTCTAACTGCACCACACGACACAACGAACTACTATCCAGGCTCCCTTCTTCTAACTGCACCACACACAGGCACAACGAACTACTATCCAGGCTCCCTTCTTCTAACTGCACCACACACACGACACAACGAACTACTATCCAGGCTCCCTTCTTCTAACTGCACCACACGACACAACGAACTACTATGCAGGCTTCATTCTTCTAACTGCACCACACGACACAACGAACTACTATCCAGGCTCCCTTCTTCTAACTGCACCACACACACGACACAACGAACTACTATCCAGGCTCCCTTCTTCTAACTGCACCACACACAGACACAACGAACTACTATCCAGGCTCCCTTCTTCTAACTGCACCACACACGACACAACGAACTACTATCCAGGCTCCCTTCTTCTAACTGCACCACACACGACACAACGAACTACTATCCAGGCTCCCTTCTTCTAACTGCACCACACACGACACAAAGAACTACTATCTAGGCTCCCTTCTTTTAACTGCATCACACGGCACAACATATACTATCCAGGCTCCCTTCTTCTAACTGCACCACACGACACAACGAACTACTATCCAGGCTCCCTTCTTCTAACTGCACCACACGGCACAACGAACTACTATCCAGGCTCCCTTCTTCTAACTGCACCACACACACGACACAACGAACTACTATCCAGGCTCCCTTCTTCTAACTGCACCACACACACGACACAACGAACTACTATCCAGGCTCCCTTCTTCTAACTGCACCACACACACGACACAACGAACTACTATCCAGGCTCCCTTCTTCTAACTGCACCACACACACGACACAACGAACTACTATCCAGGCTCCCTTCTTCTAACTGCACCACACACACGACACAACGAACTACTATCCAGGCTCCCTTCTTCTAACTGCACCACACACAGACACAACGAACTACTATCCAGGCTCCCTTCTTCTAACTGCACCACACGACACAACGAACTACTATCCAGGCTCCCTTCTTCTAACTGCACCACACAGACACAACGAACTACTATCCAGGCTCCCTTCTTCTTACTGCACCACACACACAGACACAACGAACTACTATCCAGGCTCCCTTCTTCTAACTGCACCACACACACGACACAACGAACTACTATCCAGGCTCCCTTTTTCTAACTGCACCACACACAGGCACAACGAACTACTATCCAGGCTCCCTTCTTCTAACTGCACCACACGACACAACGAACTACTATCCAGGCTCCCTTCTTCTAACTGCACCACACACAGACACAACGAACTACTATCCAGGCTCCCTTCTTCTAACTGCACCACACGACACAACGAACTACTATCCAGGCTCCCTTCTTCTAACTGCACCACACGACACAACGAACTACTATCCAGGCTCCCTTCTTCTAACTGCACCACACACAGACACAACGAACTACTATCCAGGCTCCCCTCTTCTAACTGCACCACACGACACAACGAACTACTATCCAGGCTCCGTTCTTCTAGCTGCACCACACGACACAACGAACTTAAAGAACCTCACAACTCAGGGCTCCAACGTGTCAGTGTCAGTTTAATTTCAAATACATCGCAATTGGCAACAACATTAACACTGTCTTTACAAAAACCTAGTCATTTCTCCGCACTGACTTCACACACCGTGCTGGTTCTCGCCTCCTACTGGTCACATTGCGAGGTAACGTGAAGTGAAGTCATTCTAACACACTCGATCTTAGATGGTGTCTCTACTGGCCTCGAACCTTCTTGACCACATTAGTGGATCACTTTCGCCGTGACTTGCGTGCGCAATATTTACGACACTGGTCCTGGCCGAACTGGCGTGTACTGTCACTGGTCACGGTTGACCGCTGGACTGTGGCGATTCTGGCAGGCTAAAAACACACAGCACTGCCCCCATCTGTGTCACCACCAGGTTTACAACAGTATAAAGAGCTTTTGAAGTTAGTTCGTCATAAAGGAAGTACGTGTTAACTTAGACAATGATGCGAATAGATGCGTGTTGTTGGAACAACCTTTTCTTCATAACCATAAAACAGTTACAGACCGCATCACAAACGAAGAAATTAGAGACCGGGTGATTGAAATTCACAATGACCAGCTAACTATTGTAAGGGAAACTAAAACTCTATGGCCATATCACAAGGTCTTCTATGCTTGAAAAGGCCTTCAAGAGCCAGGATAAAGAAGAGGCAGGCAGAGAAAGTGATGGAAAGACAACATAAAACAATGGACCTGCCATTGAGAGAGGCTCTATTCAAGGCAAAGGACAGAAGGGAATGGAGAAAGACGGTTGACAAATCTTGTGTGGTGCCCCAACGGCCTACCAGACTAAGAAAAAGGTGAATGTGAAAACCTTTAGTCAGACCATTAAAGCACATTTAAATTTGAGTTGTTATTTTGAACACACACACACAACTCACACAAGACAATAGAGAGAGAGAGAGAGAATTTCCCTCCGGTTCTGATGATTTCTAAGGTTTTTACCATATTGATGTTCAATTGGATTAATTATTTTGCACTTCTGCAAATTGACAAAATAGAATATGTTTCGTTGCTTTGTTTCTGGCAAGAATTTTATTTGTACAACACATTTTGTTTCACATCCGGTGTTCTTGAGAAGGTAGTGATTAGAGGGAATCCCTCTCGCCCCCCTTTTAGCAGGGTGTCGGAATCGGTTGAAAAAAAAAAGTTTAAATACGAGCACCACTTTCACCCCCCCCCTTTCCCTCCGGGCCCCTAACACTACGCTTTTTCTCGATCACTCGTTACACACACCACGCACGCACATACTCACATACATACCAGCGGACGCTTTACTTTTAAAATAATGTAAAACTGTTGTCGAAATCTTCTTAAAGGCGTTACACTTCCGGTTGCGGGGAGAGCTGATTGGGAGCTGACCTCTCCACACTCCCCCCTTCCGTACAGTTTTTTTAGCGCCCCTCTTCCCCCCCCCCCCCCACTTCAGACTTTCTTTGTTTCTACTCTCACTCGAACACCCCCGCTCCCAGCCGTTAAAAAAAGTCTTAACCTTAGAACCCCCCCCCTTTAACGCCCCCCCACACACACACAAACTGCCACCACCAAAAGCCTTTCCTCTGGCATTCTCTCCCCCGTCTTTCTTGTAGTATCCAGTGTCCAGAGGAATTCTCGTTCGGATTTGCAGCCAGCTGATGATGTGGTAGAAGGGATGGGAAAGATGGGGGGGGGGGGGGTTTAAGAAAACATATTGCGGGGGTGGGGGGGGGGAGAAGGGGGCCACAAATTAGGCTACGAGGAGGGCGGCCTGAGAACGCTTGAAAAGGTTACTGGACGACATGCCCTTAGTCTGCTTACTTTTCAAACTTAAAGAATTGAAGTTTGTTGTTCATTTATATTTTTCTCGAAGAAGCCGTAACATACAATAAGCAAACTAAAAGAAATATTTTAAAAAAAAAAAGAAAAAAAAACAACAACAAAGCTTATCTAAAGGGGAAGAACTTCGCCCTTAAAACTATATCTACCAATAATGTACACGTTACTTCCCATATTTGATATCAACCAAAATAATTAATTTCCAATAACTAATTGACAATTTTTTAAAAATATCGTCAACAATTATTTAAGGGGACTAAACCATACAAATTTAGCCATATCTTTAAATGAAGAATTAGTTTCTCTTTTTGGTATCAAAATAATAACTAATTACCAGTGATTGGTTACTTTATTTTATTATTAATTCATGTCTTGTCTATGACAATGAATAATTATATGGAATTTCAACTTGATCTGAGAATGGGTGTGGTGGAAATAACGTATACAAACTTTTTACCAGACAGACAGACAGAGTGAGTTGATATTAGCTTTTTAGAAACATTTTGTAGTTGGTGTTTTTAAGTAGATGTTAATTATTATAATATTAATGTAATACTACTATTATTATCAAATACTTTAGACTGATTCTAAAACAATAAATGTGTACGCTACAGAAAAAAACAACAACAGTTTTACTACTTTATTGGAAACTATACAGCAAGCATCGTTATACAGGGTGGCCCACACGTGAAATGCGAGTTATTAAACTAACTTTTATTTATTTGAAGTTACTGGAGAAATGTTGCAATTTTGAAGAATATTTTGAGCATCTGGGAGATTCAATTGTTCATTTTTATGTTTGTCATTTGCGTATCTAGGGTATATGATGCCCAGTGAGGCAACTCATCATGCCCCCCCCCCCCCCCAACAATAAAACTGCTAAAAGACCTTTTTTTCGAACTAATTTGTATTCATTGTGAAAGTAATGCTACTTTTCCCACCAACTGCTAAATTAGTGAGTCGTTAATTTTTTTCGGCGTTGTCATGGCTCGGTCATTAAAATTTACAAGAAGCAGTGGATTCTTTTTATTCAAAATGACTGAAACCAAACAGAATAATACAGAAAATGAAAATAAATTACAGCTTTCATCAACATTTAGTGTCTGGGGATTCACCAATTGTTATGAGCGCTGGACTAAGATGCAACCAGAGTACTGAGCAATGATGTAACAACCTGTACCATGTGCCTCAGAAGAATGTGGGCGTGTAAAAGTGCGGGCCTTGGGAGATTTTTTTAAAAATCTAGTAAATTTGATTCAACCTGGTCCACAAGCTTAAGCAAGAACATAGGCGATTAACGCTAGAGCTATTAGAGCAATGGAATGAGTTGCCTGAGCTAGCCAGGAAATCCAGTGACTTGACAGAATTTAGGTCATTGGCAAATATGCATGACTAAATGCATGACGCTTAGGACGTAATCATCTTCTTTTTTTTGAAGTAACGTCTGTATTATATATGATAAGATAACAAAGGGAGACAATAGTTAAACTTGTAGATAAAATGTAAAAACAATTAATTTGTCTTTGTCCATGTTCATTACAATGTAATGCTTTTACTGCCTTCCCCCACCACATGATGCCCCGTGTGGGCCGCACCACCCGCACATGGCTAGCTACGCCTCTGGTTTATTTTATGTTAGCTGATACAACCAAAGGTTCTAGTGTCGAACTTAATTTTCCATTACATTGTCTACGTGATAACTGTAAACCTACTTTTGGGCCACTAGGTACACTAGTTTTACCACTATGTACACTAGTATGACCACTATGTACACTAGTTGGACCACTAATTACACTAGTTTGACCACTGTGTACACTAGTTGGACCACTGTGTACACTAGTTGGTCCACTGTGTACACTAGTTTGACCACTGTGTACACTAGTTTGACCACTGTGTACACTAGTTGGTCCACTGTGTACACTAGTTTGACCACTGTGTACACTAGTTTGACCACTGTGTACACTAGTTGGACCACTGTGTACACTAGTTGGACCACTGTGTACACTAGTTTGACCACTGTGTACACTAGTTTGACCACTGTGTACACTAGTTTGACCACTGTGTACACTAGTTTGACCACTGTGTACACTAGTTTGACCACTGTGTACACTAGTTTGACCACTGTGTACACTAGTTTGACCACTGTGTACACTAGTTTGACCACTGTGTACACTAGTTGGACCACTGTGTACACTAGTTGGACCACTGTGTACACTAGTTGGACCACTGTGTACACTAGTTGGACCACTGTGTACACTAGTTGGACCACTGTGTACACTAGTTGGACCACTGTGTACACTAGTTGGACCACTGTGTACACTAGTTTGACCACTTTATACACTAGTTTGACCACTGTGTACACTAGTTGGACCACTGTGTACACTAATTTGACCACTGTGTACACTAGTTGGACCACTATGTATCGAGCACGACATTGCCTAAATTGTGCCGATGTGCCAAAAAACTCAAACCCCACTATGTACACTAGTCTGACCACTTCAATCTTGTTCTATTCAAAGTGCACACGTTATATTTTTTTTTTTTTTAACAAAAGGGGTTTGCATTTAGAATACCCAAAACATTCTAGATGATTGTGGTAACAGACAAACAGCACAAACAAGGAACAGATTCTATCCCAAGAGCCCTATAACATGGAAACGTTGATTTTAAAAAAATGTATTTAAGAAATAAGTACTTTACAAAAACAAATAAAAGTTTTGTTTTCTTGTCAAATCTGTTCCTTATTTCTAAATCTCATGATTCTAATAATGCTTATTCAGAGCAGCGCACAGAATCCCTTCGTGTTTTCTTCCTTTAAAAAAAAAAAAGAAGGTTGCTCGATGGCCTGGTATATCATTTTAATTATTTATATACAGTGGCGTAACTAAAAACTAGCCATCATTTGGGGGCTCGGGGGGTGTTACCCCCTTGGATGTCCCTGCATTTTGCTTAATATTTAATATTGAATGTAAAAAAAAATATTTGGACCCCCCTCCCCTTCAAGTGGGGGCCCGGGAGGATTTTCTTCTCCCCCACCTTCCCCTCCATAGCTACGCCCCTCTCTCTCTCTCTCTCTCTCTCTCTCTCTCTCTCTCTCTCTCGCTCTCTCTCTCTCTCTCTCTTTCACTCTCTGTATATATATATATTATTTATAAAGAAATTAAAACTAAAGAAAATACTATTAAATTATTAAGTACTATTCAGCTTTCTTGAAAATAAATTGCACTTACTCATAGACTTAATATGGTAATAATAATTAAAAAAAAAAATCTTTATTATCCATATGGACATTTGTCAAACAATGTGTGCATTACACCAAACAAAACATGATAACTATCTAAAACCAAAATATGCATTCGCACCAGGCTCACTGATAATTAAATGACAGAGAGTAAATGGCTGAGCTAAGATTACACCTTTTGGCTCTATTTATTAACAATTAGCGTGTAATCATTGATAAAATTATGTTTAACTCTTTTATCTCCGTAGTTATTTATCACATTCTAGTGGAATCGACGTTGGTATTGTCAGTTAGGAGAGAAAGAGTTAAATTATAGGCTTATATTATCATTTGGCAAAAAAGCCTTTCTCAAAATATAGATTGAACTTTTAGGGGAGGTAGCATCATTAATAAAACAGATGGTAAAAAAAAAAAAGTGAAATAATACAGATATTTCTGAAACTAAATTAGCAAAGATTAACAAACAATTAATTTGGAAAAATGTAAACAATCATCAGTTACATAAATTCAAAATAATATTTTAATTTATTTTTTTTTTAAAGTAATTAAACACCATAATTTAGTAACACAATAATTTAAATAAGAATACTTTTGATAAAAAATCTCTAGTGCTAAATCAAACACACTACACTATATATACCCTTCTTTAGATTAGATCGAATAGTTCAGTAAATGTTAGTTGATAATGAGTGCGAGATGAGTTGTCATTATCTTAAAAAGCGAAATCTAGCAGCTTAAAATGTAGTACTTACAATCGGAAACAATAGAACATTTGTTATAGACCTGTATTATCATTTCTCAAAATATAGATTGGACTATTAGGGGAGGCAGCATCATTAATAAAGCAGATGGTGAAAAAAAAATTATAAATAATAATAATATTTGTGAAACTAAATGAGCAAAGATTAACATTGTTTTTTGAAAAAATATATACATTCATCAATTTAATAAATTCAAAATTACATTTTTTTTTAAAGTTATTTAACACCATAATTTAGTAACACAATATTTTAATTAAGAATACTTAATTTGCAGTATGAACAAGGCTAATATTATCCACCAATAGATTGGGAGCCGTAGTACATATATACTGAATGCAATGCCTTGTAGACAACGAGTGTTAGATGAATTGTCATTATCTTAAGAAGCGAAATCTAGCAGCTTAATGTAGTACTTTCAATCGAAAAACAATCGCACATTTGTGTTTGTTGCTCTCCCCCCCCCCCCCCATTTACTCTCTAAAGCGTCCTTGTCTTTATTAGGAGAATAAAAAATACAACAAATAAAACACTAGATTTAAAACTTAAAATCCAAAACATATCTAGTTTAACGCTTCTCCATATACAACCATCTGTACACTGCTATAAAACAGAGTTATTAATATGTCTTGATATTACTGAAGAAGCTAAATAGGACGTCCTAATATCCAGTTGTATAGCAAATATCCAATCTTTATGTAAAGGTATAACATAATTCTTCTTTAGAAAATCTTTAAAGTAGAAATCATGAAAAATAATAGACACCTATTTTATATCAATCAATAATAAAATTTAGGATTCAAAATTCAATATATATGCCATTGCAATGCATTGTCCGTGTAATTCTTAACACCTGTGGACTGAATGGACCCTAATGTAAGCTCGTCCTCTCAATTTACATGTTACCCCAAACTCAGAAATCGAAAGATCCTTAGTTTTCTGATGCCATTGAGCAATGATCTCCCCTTACATTATTTACTCTTTGATGTCGAAACTCGAAGCTGCTAGAAGTGTAAATGGAAAACCTTCCTCTTTACATTGATGTGGCAACCTTGATGGTTTATACCTCGTGACAGCAAGCCACTCGACTCATTCTCATTTTTGTTTGTTGCTATTTTGAATGCGGTCAATTGCAACATTATAAACAACGAAGCAGGCTGGTAAAAGTAAGCAGAAGCAAAACACAACTACAACATGGCTAATCGGTTTCTTCTTTATTATGACTCCAGTACGGCAAGAGATCGTCTTCCCTAGCCATCCGCGACATCTCCCCGTTAAAAGCTTAAAAATTGAATATTTACCCATTTTAATTCGACATGGAATTAATAGGGCGTGTCTTCGAGTCCGAAGATTAATGAGGAGTGCAATAACTCGCATGGATACGCAGTGTCATCTGAGACCCATTTTGCAACATCCAGCCAGAGGCGTAGCTAGGGTGGGGGAGGGAGGGGGAGAATATGAAAATCCCGCCGGCCTCCTCTTGAGGGGGGGGGGGGCAAATGAGTTTACATATAAATATTACGCAAAAAAAACCACGGCCTGCGGCCTAATCTGGTCCGTATATCGGTACTATGAGGCCCTTCGAAACCGTTACCCACTTATCATCTTCTTTTTTGAAGTAACGTCTGTATTATATAAGATATAAGATAAGGATTGGCCCGTGACACATGTTGCAGAAATGTACGTTTTCCCCGCCTGACTCCAAAAAGGTTGGCCACCATTACAACAACCTATTAACTTCAGCGCTGATATAATGACCTGTATACATATGTGCTACACCTAGCTGCTGTATCACAAGCTAACTGTAGCCACGGAGTGCGGTAGAACGGGGCGGAAACTGCGCCGTTATGAGAGCAGGAGTAGGAGGCCATTTTTAGAGGTGATGAAATCTTTGCATTGTCTAGAGCAGGCCGCGGCTTGTTCCAGGTCACCCAGCTGGAGAAGGGTGGTGGGGCAGGAATGCCGGGAAGGGGCGCTAGGGCGGATCTCTATTTCTAACACAACAAAACATCTGACAAGGCCCATTACTTGTACATCTAGGCCTTGGCTTGTTACTTTTAGATCTTACACTAGGGCTAATCACACGCAAAATCTAATCAGTAGTTCTAGCATTATCAGTTAAAGAGAAAAAAATATTCTTACTCAAGCTCAAAGACAAAGACCAATTATAAGTACATGTAAACTAAGGCATATTATTTGTCATTACCTACTAAGGCTTCTTGCTTATTTACAAAGCCCAGTGACTTGGCAGAATTTAAGTCATTGGTTAATATGCATGACTGAATGCATGACGCGTAGGATGTAATCATCTTTTTTTGAAGTAACGTCTGTATTATTTAAGATAAGATAAGATAAGATAAAGCTTATAACAACTCACTCCGTCCTTCTGTCTGGTACAAATTTTGTACACGTCATTTCTCCGATTTTCTAATCTCGGATCAAGTTGAAACTTTGCACAAGTATTCATTGTCCCTAACATACATGAATCAATATACAAAAAATAGACAAAAAAATAATTAGTGGGGATTAATCGTGTTTGATATAGCAAATTGAAATAAATCTTACAGTATTGAGAGAGATATCCGCAAATGCGCAGTTCTTCTCTTTTATAAGCTTTGTTTTAAAAATACTTTTGTTTAAATGTTGTTTTTTTTATTTTTAGATATAGACATGGGCCTATTAATTGTAGATATCAATTAATTTTGTAATTAAACACTAATATAAAGTAGAGTATATGTCCCCCTTTCAGACCTTGCGATTTAGAGGTCATAGACAGAGACTTATGACATATAAAAACAAATCCAATTACTTTAAGATATATATATATATAAAGGACCGTTGGTTGTAGATCCTGAAAAGGATAATAACATGTAATTCAGGGCGTGGGTGTGGTTATTGTATATATTGTATATTATATATTGACCTCCTTCAGTCGTAGAACGACTACGGTTCATCTCGAACACTTTTTCATATGGTGGTGGAGACCTATCTTGGAGAGGCACTCCCGTCCACTAATATTGCAGGTCAAGGTGGCTTTCGCTTTGGTTGTAGAGGAGCTGGCCATTTTCATTGTGGCACACTTTTCTTCAAGAGCTGAGGCACCATGTTTTCTCGCTGTCCATAGCTTTCTTGGTCACCGTCTCTCTCCAGCTAGTGCGGTCTAAGGCTATGTCTTCCCACTGGTCAGTATCAATGCTCACTGATTTTAAATCCCGCTTTATCACATCCGAGTAACGGAGGTGGGGGCGACCAGTTGTTCTTGAGCCAGACGCGAGTTGGCCGTGCAGAATGATTTTCGGGATGCGATTGTCCCCCATTCGGCGTACATCTCCGAGCTTGTATACAAGTATTAAACTAAGTTGATCCTCAGAGAGATGAAAGAGTCAGAGAGGTGAAAGAGTCAGAGAGAAAAGGAGTTATTTTAATTGAAAGATCAGAAAGTTGAAGAGTCAGAGAGATGAAAGCGTCAGAGAGATGAAAGCGTCAGAGAGATGAAAGCGTCAGAGAGATGAAAGCGTCAGAGAGATGAAAGCGTCAGAGAGATGAAAGAGACAGAGAGGTGAAAGAGTCAGAGAGAAAAGGAGTTATTTAAATTGAAAAATCAGAAAGTTGAAGAGTCAGAGAGATGAAAGCGTCAGAGAGATGAAAGCGTCAGAGAGATGAAAGCGCCAGAGAGATGAAAGCGTCAGAGAGATGAAAGAGTCAGACAGATTAAGAGTCAGAGAGAAAAGGAGTTATTTAAATTGAAAAATCAGAACGTTGAAGAGTCAGAGAGAATACGTTTTAGTGAGATAAAGAGACAGATGAAGAGTCCGATAATCCCCACTAGTCCAACGTTTACAAAAGGTGAATAACAATGACTTAAGTCGCTACCAGAGTGACGCATGTATACCTGTTACTTGGGTCAGAAATCTACCAGGAGTCTTATCAGATGTACAGGTGTGGGCTGACCTAGGTAACAGTAGAAGTGTGGGAAGTTCGTATGTCAATGACAACAAAAGAAACAAGTACTTATATATTTTTTTTTTTTCGAAAATATTTAAAAAAAAACACACCATTTCCCTTTTATGTAGCTCATGGTGGTCATTGATATCTCATGCTATTCATTTCTTGTAATTCTACATGAGTGCGGCCGTTGTGCTGGTTACATGACACCCTCGTTAACCGTTGGCCACAGAAACAGATGACCTTTACATCATCTGCCCTACGGATCGCAAAGTCTTGCAAAAGAGTCTTTCCCTGAGCTTCACACAGTCATTCATCTAGAATCTGGGCCTGGTCTAGTATGTTTGTATATTTCAAAATATGCTTGTAGCTTACACTTGCTGTTCATCAGCAGACATATAAAGGTAGACACCTGGCCCAAACCTTCAGGTGTGCATAACACGGTGCCCTAAATGATCATGTGCATCTATTTATTTCCCCCAGCTTGTTATTAAATACAAAGAAACATTCAAGTCAAGTGCGGGAATTCCCGATGACGCCGCGTGGCCCTCGCCCCCAAAAACATTTTTCTTTTCTTCTTTCAGTACAGTCCCATTGATTAAAAGACGGTTGTCACGTGTTATTTTAAAATAATTAAATATTTCTAAAAAATTCAATGGTCAAACCTGATTTTTTTCCCATGTGTCCAAGTAGCCAGTATTTAATCTTTTTAAAACTGTCAATTTTTTTCAGGCAAATCGTTAGAGCCGTTTTCAAAATACAATTTTTATTTTCATTACAACTTTTGTGAACCCATAAATAGACTAATGTAGCGAATGTAGAAATAGTAAAGACATTGTACTAGCTTGTAACTTGTGAAAGAAAAGTCGAACTAAATTATAACCAATGGCGTAGCTAGGGTGGGGGGAGGAGGGGGGAGAATGTGAAAATCCCCCCCCGGGCCCCACTTGAGGGGGGCCCCAAATGAGTATTTTTTTACAGTAAGAATTAAATATTAAATGCAAGGGCCCCCAAAGAGGTCAATCCCCACGGGCCCTCAAACGATGAAATTTTTTTAGCTACGCCCCTGATTATAACAGTAGTTCCGTTTCATTGGGATAATTGCACATTTTCAATTATACATTAATATACTGGAACAATATCCAAGCAAAGCAGAGGATTCGTGAACTGGTATTGAGTAAACTCAAATTCACTTCATAAAAGTAATTTTTTTAATACAACAACCTTGAATATGAGTATACATAAGCAGACACAATAATTGAGATATAAAGACACAATATACATGAGTTTAAATTAATAAATCGACTAAGATACTGTTATGAGGAAGCTAAAAAAAGAAAGATATCCGAATTTTCAGCTGTTACCCTTTTATTCTCTCTGGATTATCGTTACCACGACATTTTAGTTTATTTTTAGCTTGTGTGATTTATTTTTAGCTCTTCTCAAAAACTTGCATTGATTTTTATGAAACATGAGCAGCGAAACAATGTTATTAATGTTTTTGACGACCTGGACATGTTTTATCACGCCAATAATGTTCCTTTAAGAACTGTAGGATGCCTAATCTGTAGGATGCCTAATCTGGTGGATGCCCAATCTGGGTCTGTAGAGTTTGTGTGGACGATGCAATTCATTGCATGCTGCTGTACGCGTAGTTCATGTAACAGCCTTACAGATCAGCACATATACATTAAAGTAAATCAACAGGTGTAGATTAAATAGAAATGTTTAATCGCAGACGGGAACGGTCAGGTCTAAGTCACAACGGCAAAGATGTTGCCTCTATGAAAGCCTAGCCTCAACTCTCTGTTTATCTATATCAGCGGTTCTCAACCTTTTATGCTCGGGGACCCCTTTTTACATTCCCACACTTAGCCACGACCCCCCCCCTCACACACACACAGCAATAGAAGAATAGACAATATCAATCCATTTTTTTTCAATGGTCTTTGGCGACCCCTGGCAAATCGTCAATCGACCCCCAAGGGGGTCGCGACCCACAGGTTGAGAACCCCTGATCTATATCTAAGCTACAATCTCGCTTTGAATAAATGTCGTCACAATAGCGCGTTCACTAGCAGTCACCTAAAGTGCGTCTCTACAGAACTGCTAATAAATATCTAGTACTATATTTATTGAATTTAGTAATCCATCCTTCTAAACCAGTGGTTCTCAACCTTTTAAGTTCGGCGACCCCTTTTAACAATCCCCCTCTCTGCCGCGACCCCCCCCCCACACACACATACAGCAGTAGAAGAGTAGACAAATAACAATCCATATTTTCGATGATCTTAGGCGACCCTTGGCACATGGTCAATCGACCCCCAAGTGGGTCGCGACCCACAGGTTGAGAACCCCTGAGCTACAGCCTGTGTAGGAGCCCTTGCCTGCTCCAAAACATCTTTCAGTTTATCTCTCTTCTCTTATAAAATACATGGGGGGAAGGGGGCGCGGTGGCTGAGTGGTTAATTCGCCTGGCTTCCGATGTTGAATTTCGGGATTTTAGGGGGGAAAGTAAAGGCGGTTGGTCGTTGTGCAGGCCACATGACACCCTGTTATTTAACCGTTGGCAATAGAAAAGATGAACTTATTATCTGCCCCATAGATCTTAAGAGAATCTTCTACTTCTACTGTAAATTAGAAGATGATTAAAAAAGATGATGATTACGTGACATGCGTGACCCTAGGTCATGCATGTTAATCAATGAGCTAAACTCCTGGCTGATTCCGGCAACCCATTCCATGCTCTAACAACACCAGGGAAGAAGGACATTTTTTCTAGCATAGTCTCTCTCTCTAATCTCTCTCAGATCTGTTGCATCATCTATCCACCATATTCGTGGTTTGCTTGTTGTTTCTCGTAACATTTTCTATATTCATAGAGTCTAAAGCTAAAAGAAAATATTAAAAAAATAAAAAAAATAGTTTCAATATCCTATTATTGTTACTACAGTACTACAGCAATTATCTCTCTACTGATATGAACAGGCAGAGTCCAACAAAAACGTCATTAATCTCAACTCTGCTGACCAGACACTGGCCAGATAATAAGGGCACTATGACCAGACACTGGTCAACTATCGATCACTCTGACCAGACACTAATCACGTACTCACCGCTTTGACCCACTACTCTTGTTCATATGCGTTCTTACTAGATTGATTGACTATTCAATACCACAAACATCTTATGTGACCTTTTTGTAAAAAAATCTGAGCCTACTAGGCAAATCTGTCTGTCTGTCCTGTCGGTATGTCTATCTACCTAAAGACAACAACAACAAAAAACCCCAGTAAAGTTCCCCTTTCAGATGTTGCGGTCTAGAGGGCAGGGGTCATCTGTTTCTATGGCCAACGGTTAACGAGGGTATCATGTGGTCAGGGAAACGACTAACTACCCTTATAGTTTAGTGATTATTATAATAATATGATAGAACTTAGCACCTTTAGTTGTATTTATCAAGAAGTAACAAAAAAATGGCCTCGTTAAAACCACAGTTGTATATTATCTGATATTTTGACTGAAAGTTGATTGTGATTTTCAGTCGATGCAGTTCTTTTGAGAAGGAAACAGTATTATGCACCTGAGATTTTTACCAGGGGACCAGAGAAAGACGGGCTTTTTTTTATAACTTTTTAGCATTCTTCATTTACCTGTCCTCCGGAGTATTGCATCAAGACTATATCTGTTACTCCCTCTCACAGCCTCCCCCTTACCCCACGCCCTTCCAGACCCGACCCAACTCCCCCGTCTTCCCATAACTCCATCTTTGCAGTATACTACACCGACACTTTCATGAATGGGGGAGCCGAGGCCGAGGCTGAGGCTGAGGCTACTTACTATCTAATACATCCAACTCCTGGCGTACCCTCCCCCCCCCACACACACACCTCTTTCTAATTCCCTTATCCCCCCCTCTCCAATTGAACCACGTAACTCGCTTTCAATCTTACTGCACGTGTAGAGATTTCTTATCGGAGGGACTGGCTAGGACCTCCCTGCCTCTCACCCCACCCCCAACTCACGCGCCAGCATACGTCTCATTCATTTTCTTCACACGGCGCCCTCCCCCAACTTGGCGCCCTCTACCCCCCCCCCTTCATTTATTAAGTTTAAGACATAAAACTATAATCCCTTTAAAGACTTTCTCTCTCTCACGCACAAACACACGCTTATGTATTGTTTATAAATATATTGTGTGTATCTGTTTTGAAGACAAAGCAAGAGAGAGAGAGAAAGAAAGAGAAGGAGAGAGATATATTGAGAGAGAAGAAGAGAAAGAGACCGAGTTATATGGAGAGGGAGTCACAGAGAGTGAGAGAGAAAGAAACATAACATTATTACCCCCATATTTTTTAATGGAAAATTTTGAGATAGAGAGAGAGAGAGAAAGAAAAAGAAAGAGACTGAAATATAGAGAGAGGTAGAAGAAGAGAAAGTGAGAGAGGGATAAAGAGAGGGAGGACCCAGAGAGTAAAAGAGATAGAAAGAAAGAATGAAAACAACAAAGAAAGAAGAGAGACAGAGATCAAGAGAGACCGAGAGAGACAACAAAAAGAAAAAAAGAGAGAG
The DNA here is from genome assembly GCA_036873155.1 of Biomphalaria sudanica. Taxonomy (NCBI): domain Eukaryota; kingdom Metazoa; phylum Mollusca; class Gastropoda; family Planorbidae; genus Biomphalaria; species Biomphalaria sudanica. The sequence goes on from JAZGLO010003631.1 coordinate 1,448,303, forward strand.
ACAGAGACATCAAGAATGAAACCGAAAGTGAGATAAGAGACAAAGGGAGCTAGAAAGAGAGAAAATAGAGAGAAAGAGAAGAGAGTATATAAATTGTTTAAAAAGAAAGCTGGACGCCATATGTAATTCTAATTGAGAATAGTGTCGTTATGTATATAAACTCTAATCACCGCATCTTTAATGCACCTTAATTCTGTTGTCTGAAAACATCTACCTGAAGGATTTTTACAAAAAAGATATTTAGATCAGTGCTAGGCACTCTCCTCTCTCCGAAAGTAAGTTAATTAATCACTTCCTCCCATCTTTCTTTTGCTTCCGGGAGCTCAGCCTTGTTTCACTTTCATTGAGGCTTCTAGAACTAGGTCAGATATTGAGATGGTAAAATACATGCAATTGCTATTTGTCTAACATCAAGTGTCTGCAAGTAATTATTTGTGAGGTGTTCTCTGGCTCACCCCATAACATTTTACCACCATTATTGGTGGGGAATTTTGACAGAGACTTTATTCCTTTATTATTGTTCTTTCTGACTCGATTTGTTTGTAATCAAGAAGCTCTCTAGATCTTAACAGCTTAACAAGATTAATTGCCATTTTATTAAAATAATAAGCGTCTAATTATAGAATTCTAAAGGGAGTTAGTCTTTTTTTTTTCTGAATTTTTCTTTATAGATAACACCAAAGAAATAGTGGTTGCATTAAATTCTAAATCAATCAAATTAAATTCAAAAACTTTCTTGTAGCTCTGAAGTATTTTATGTCCATGTTGTTTCGGAATTATTATTAATTAAATTTATTTTAGCGTGTTTTATTCTTGGTTGTCGAAAGCTTCATTAGCGACACCAAAAGCTGCAGTGGAGTGTCATTCGTCTGCCACGATAGGTGCCAGGTAGTCACGAAACGACCTCCTAACTGTTACCGAAATTGATCTTCTTCACCACTGTTTGCCTTGGTGTCTGACATCGTAGTCTCAGCGCCCCAGAGACAACACGAGGCGGTAAATCTTCCATGCGCGAGAGCTCCTCCGCCGTGTTAAAGTGCCCCCATTTTATTCCCCCATCTCTTATGCTGTTTGGCACCCCCCAGTACCTCACCGTGGCCCCTTGATCCCGTGCGGTCACACGTAGCGCGGGGCCCGCTCCTCCTCTCTCGCCATGCATGGCCCGTCTCGACGTGGACCTGTTAAAAAAAAAAAAATATTTCCCAAGTTGTGCGTGTGTGTTTGTAACGGAAGGTGAGTGAGGCGGGTGGGAAGACAGACGAGGCGGGGTGTGGGTGTGGGGAAGGCGATGGGGGGGGGGGCGGGCCTCCTCTGTCTCGTTGGAAGAATGAGAACAGGGCGAGCTGTTATACGTGAAGGAAGTGGTTTCTCCTCGCGTGCTCACACAGTCCGTTCAGTCAGGGAGACAGCGAGCAAGCCAGCCGGATTAGTGACTTGGAATTTTTTTTTTATTCATCTAGTTCTTCACCTTTTTTACTCCGCATATTCCGCAAACGTTCAGACAGGACACTAGGGGCGTACCACACCGTGACACTATATCGGAATTCTGTCGTGATCTACGAGTGTTTGTATAATTTGTGACTGTGATCTATACGCGCTTCTGATGTTCAGATCTACCGGTATCTATTTTTAGTCTTAATAATGTGTTTGTGTGCTTAGTCCAAATGGTTCATTGTATATAAAAATCTATACTTGTGTGTTTATTTTTTAAAAATATTTAGAACTTAGAAGTTCAAGTTGGTCATTCTATTTGCAGTACTCCTAAGTTCAGTTTTTGTTGGTGTTTATTAAGTGGTAACTTGATTTATCTATGGTGTACTGGTTCGGTCTAATATCTGATTTCTGTGTTGTATTGGATTAAAGTAGCAGTTATTTCGATAGAAGGTGAGGAGACAATTTGGTGTTCTATATAATGTACATCTAACGAAGGCCCTACTTACTGGAGTGTATAGATTTCTCGATGGTATATCTAGTGTTTTGTAGACAGGAATCTATTCTATAAACTGGAATCTCGTCTAGATCTATACATTGAACTTTGACATAGAGATCGATTCAGTCTTGCTTACCTTGGAGAGTATAACTTTTTTTTTTCGCGATCTATGTTGGACTTTATAAGAATTTAGTCAATTGAATGAATATTGACATAGCGATATAGCTAGACATATTATTCCAAAAGTGAACTGGCAGGTCACTTTTGTGTTTGCAGTCGGTTAGTCTCCTGGACGTTGCCTTGTATGCAGATCTAGATTTAGCATGCCGTACCACGTGACATTTCCCGGCCTGCATCACTAAGCATAGAGAGATCTATAAAGTTAACAATAGAGCTAGAGCATCTACATTCAAATAGCAAGAGGCAGTGGCGTAGCTAGGTTGGGGAGGGAAGGAGGGGGAGAATTTGAAAATCCCCCGGGGCCCACACTTCACGGAGGCCCCCAAATGAGTTGCTTTTTTACATTAAAAATGAAATGTTACGCAAAATGCAGGGGCCCCCAAACGATGGAAAATTCCTATAGCTACGCCCCTGGCAAGACGATATAGCGGCGTTATTGTCTGAAGACCGGCAGAAGACTCACTGTCAGCTAATGTTATTTTTATTGCCAGTTACGTAACGGATATATAGTGCATAATGCACCTTAGCACCCCGATGAAAAGGCGCATCCCTTGCCCTCTTTCCCTCCTCCATCATTGTAGGGATGATTCTTTTGGTAAGCGCCAGATCGTATAAGCATCAGATCTTGTAAGCATCAGCTCTTATAAGGATTAAATCTTGGAAGCTTCAAATCTTGTAAAGCATCAGATCTTGTAAGCATCAGATCTTATAAGCATCAGACCTTGTATCACATCAGATCTTGTAAGCATCAGATCTTATAAGCATCGATTTTGAAAACCTCAAGCGCCATGTGTGTCTATACCTGAATAGCACAGGTGAAAAATTGTAGGTTCCAGGTGAAACCTTTTAGACACTGGCCATGATTCTTATACAACTAAAACTAAAAATAGCCACTGTATTAAGGAATGTGATAAATAGCTTTCATGAAAAAAAAATGTATCCCTAATTAGTCCATCTCTTTCTTCTCTCTCTTTCTCTCTATCTCATATTCTTCGCACACAGTCTCTCTTTCCTGTCTCTCTCGTGTTAACACGTGGTCGACACGCAATAGTCAATACCGGCATAACCGGTGCAGCCGATCTTCCGTTGGGCGGTATCGACTCTTGGCTACTTGTTTAGTTTACCGAGTGTACTGTGTTTCCACCGGGCAGTATCGACCCTGTACATTTACAAAGCGGTGTTCCTACATCGCGGCTTCGCTTCATTATTAGAATTTTAGCGATGCGCCTCATCTGATGATAAATTAATGTGTCTGGGTTGGAGGAATGTGTGTAGGTGTGTGTATAGCGCCTGTGTTAATCAGAAAGCAATAGATTCTATGTCGTACTAGCTGGCTATCATCTTTGTAAGACTTGTATTCGGAAAAAAGTAAAGTTTTATCTTGCGATCTATGGGGCAGATAAAGGTCATCAAGTTCAGTGGCCAACGTATAACCGAGGATGTCTTGTGGCCAGCTCAATGACCAACCGCCTTTAACTTTTCCCCAACTAATGTCAGGTACCCGTTAGAGCTGGGTGGACTCAGAGGAGCTTAGGAGATCCCGAATTTTAAAAATCCCATTCTTCGCCAAGATTTGAACCCAGAATCCTCGGTTATGAAGCCAAACGCTTTACCACTCAGCCACCTCGCCTCCAAGACGTATTTGGATAGATTTTAGATGTTGATCTATTTCCAAGAAGATAGAGTACGTCCGACGAGGACATTGTACGAGCAACACAATCAAATTGTACTGCTTTGGAACGGTAGTAAAAAAAAGACTGTCTTTGAATACCGGAATGTATAAATTTCTAATTCTCTTATAAGCCTATTGCTGGTCTTTTTTTTTTTTTTTCAAGTTCCCTATTATTCTCCTATTAGTCTGTCATTATTCTCTTATTAGTCATTTTGTATATTCTTATTAGTCTGTTATTAGGCTCGTTTGTAACTTCTTACTACTATCTTATTGTTTTCTTCTTATGTACCTTATGTTCTCTTATTGGTTTCTTTAATATTCTCTTATTGATAGTCCCGTCTCTTTAATCCGTAGTTAACTTTACTGGGGAAAGCGAAGCGAAACTCTCTGAGTAAATTCGTATTTGTTACCTTTGTCTTAGGTATTCCACATAGAAGTTTAGGAGTCCCATCTAGATACAAGCATTTGAACCCGGAACTTTCGGGCATGAAAATTCACACTCTTTCCAGTGGGTCAACATTATCGTTAAATTGCCGTGTCCAATAGTTCATAGTCTTAGCGACCAACAGGTCCGTCTGCCAGTGAGTTGCGTGTCGCGCACCTAATTTTGTCTCATTCTTTTGTAATGAAAGATGTGGATTACGATTTTAAAAGAACATGGATTAACCTTTGCACCGTCACGTGACAGTATTCTTGTGACCATGGTTCATTAACCGACACCATAATTTATTTTTCTTTTCAATCCATAAGTACAGATAAAATAGGCATGCTAAGTAAAGGCGTGTACCATTTATTTAATAAATCTTTGTGATGGGGGTTAAAACGTCGAAGCCTGATAGGAACCACCAACAGGGCCAACCCGAGACATAGGCGAAGTAGGCAGCCCTTGATTGGTGGGGGCCCCGCAAAGGACTCAAAATTTAGACAAGAAATAGCGAAACTTGTGCCCAGCGATATAGTTGGTATTTTAATTTTTCGCTGTTTAATTTTTTTTTATTTTTTCTATTTCATTTCGTGCCACCATTTTATTTCGCCTAGGGCCTCCAATTATCTAAAACCGGCCGTGCCGCTAACTTAATTGCCTAAAACTAAAACCCACATTTCAGAATCGCCCCTGAACGATTCGCCTCTTACCAGCTTACGTCCATATCAGCAATTTTTCAGGCCATCAAGTTCAGAGACGCTATTCTTTACATTACATTGCAGTAAGCAGCAGTTTAAAAAAAAAATCGACCTAAGACTTGTCTTATAAAGATTTGGCGCTTATCAAGGCCGGGTGTAATCTGCACCTTCGCCAGGGGGTGCCCCCGCAGGGGAGCCGTCCTCGCAGGCATGCGTAAAAATAGCTACTTTCTATCTCGTATGTCATTCAGAATAATTTTTATTTGATTTCGTCCTGGGGTATTTGCAAATTTTTATGACATTGCGAAATTTCAACGTTGAATATCCGATTATGCTTAGTTAAACGATGATTATCACACTGCGATGTCTGTAAATAGATACCATATAACACAGTTTATGCATAACATTTTAGAGCAAAAACATATTCCAGAAAATGTGTTTATCTGTACAGAAACATTTGAAAAGAATATGCCTACCGGCACTTTTTTTTTTTTTTAGGGGGGGGGATAGAATTTGTATAAATCTGTGTTGTCCGTTTTATGCCAGATCTAACATTACATCTTGATTAGAAGCTGATAGTTCTCGTCGTATGTATTTTGATCGGATTCGATCACGAACTGATCGATGGATTGCAAGGAGGTTCCACTGCTCATTATTTTCAGTTCCCGGTTCCGTAGCCATTAAAGACTGGTGTTTTTGCTTACCAGATAATCTACTTTGGCAGTCAAAGAAAATATTCGCGCACCATTTTAATTGACTTCTATTCTTATTGGAGATTTTCAAACATGGAGGTTAATCCATAATTAGAAAGCCTTTTTTTTTTTTTTTTTTTTTTAGGTGTATCCGGTGTACAGAATGCAGAAATATTGATCAGCGATTTATTTAAATTAAGCATTTAGGATTATAATTATCAGCACAAAGAAATGTTATTTAGTGGACAATGGGAACGTGAACAGGATCTTAGAAACAAAGAGAAGATAACTGTGATTCACTTTTGGTGTAATAAATTTACTTTAGTCAAACACTGGCGATGATTTTTGGCTTTTTCGAAACCAGACAAGCTCTATACCCACGTGAACTTGACGACCTATGGATGTATAATTAGAAATCCACGAAACCGTAGAGAATTGTAGTCACAGGGCTATTTTCTTAGCCCTCGACTTTAACGCAGAAAAAAAAAATATTTTGAAGGATAGCGGTTAACTCCTCCCCCCCCCCCTTTTTTTTTCCCACCAACAACAGAAAATGAGATTCTCTACATCTTTGAAAAAAAAAAAAAAGGTGTCGATAAGAGTGACGTCACACTCTGACAGACGACAGATTAGATAAACTCAAATATCGTGGCGACTTCGGCTCTGCTGTGTGTATACTCCTGCGTCGGTGACGATGGCCGCCTTTGATCTAGGGCTGGAGGTTAGGGCTTTCCTCTAGCCAGACGGTTGTTGTTGTTAGTTCAAACCCCCCCCCCCTAACCCCTCCTCCACGACCCAGTTTTCCCGCCCTTTTATTTACAAATGTTCAGCATCGCCTCGTAACATTTGTTTGTGTGTTTATATAAACTTAACTCGTCAAATGTTGCTGAATACTCGTGCATTTTTCTGATGATGCTGTCTGGGATTTCTTCCATGCTTGCTAAGTGGTCTACAGGTCTCTGGTTTTTGGAATAGAAATCTTTTGGGAAAGATACTTTGCTGTCGTTAGATTTCGTTTCGTTTGATGGATTCCGGAAGTGTATTATTAGAAAATGTCGTTGTGGTCGAAGTGCTTGGCTTCCAAACCTCAATTTCTGGAGTTCAAAAACAGTTTTTAAAAAATTAAATTTTGGTGTATCCGGTGTACAGAATACAGAATTATTGATTAGCGAATTATTGAAATAAAGCATGTCTACATGTCTGTGGTTTTTCGGAATAGAAGTATTTTTGGAAAGATATTTTGTTGTTGTTAAATAGATTTTCATTCGATGGATTCATAAAGTTTACTACTATCAGAAATTAGAGTTCAATTATAGCTAAAAAAAAGAGCAACATTGGAATTTGTGATTTTTAGAGGCTTCGAGAGAGATTTGTTGACATAGCAAGATAGGTAGAAAAGGAGTGGTTTTATAGCCCAATAACAATGCGTCTTCAGTGGTGCCTCAAATTCCCCACAGAAGTCTGGAGTTTCTGAAGAACTTGTTTTTTTTTGTTTTTTTTTATTTTGTTCATTTTTCTCTCCATATTTTGTTTATTTTTCCACTTTCATTTTCTTGTGCAACTATTGGTCCAACCCTTTGAGTTTTCTCTTTGATTTTGTCTGAACGAATTGAGACCTAGCTTTGATTCGTTTGTTCAGCAATATGAAAAGAAATTATTATGCTTATTGTATCATTTGTCACACAACACGTGACATCCGGTCAAAATGTGTTTTACAAGTTTGTGTGTTTGTGTATTCTTTTCACACATGAAAGTGTTTTGATCGCATATTTCTTATAGTTTCTATCTCTGGAGCTAAGCTACGTATTCAGTCAAACAAAGTGACCTTTCAATGCGGACATTAAGCTACATGCATTGACCGCCTCCTGCTCGCTTACTGATCAAGTCTGTGTTTAGCTCATCGCATTCAAGTTTTAAAAAAGACTCTTTATCGAGAGGTCCCAAGATAAGAGAGGCGGATTTGGTGGGGGGACAAACTGCGCACAGGAGCGTATCTTTGCCTCCCATTTTCCCCCTCCCTCTCTCTTTTCTCTCCCTCGTCGGTCTCAATGGTCAAGCGAGCCATACGCTAGGGCAGCTCCTGGACCCCCTTCCCATCTGGGATGTAATGCGATGTTTCACGAGCAGAGAGCGGATCTCACGTGTCTTATGTAATGTGTTGTGAGTGGTCTTTCACCAAGTCTACTCACAACCAAAGTACTCTGTGTTCAGCCAGACTCTTACTCGCTCTGAGAGTGGGACTTGTGTTCATGCTACTCCTAGGCTCCAACATAGGTAAGTGACCTGGCCAGGCCTCGGACCTGAACGTACCTGTTATGAGTGCGTGTCTCTGTAGAGCGGGTTGTATTACTCATGAATGACTTGCCATTTTGGCGCTTTTGTTTCTAGCTACTACGTACGCACTCTGATTCCTGTCTCTGTTTCTCTTGTTCTATCTCCTCTCGCTTTGTTTTCTGGTTCTCTCTTTCTCTTAAGTTATTTCTCCATGTCTCTTATCTTTGTTTTTTTTTGTCTTGTATTTCTGTATGTGATTACAATCTACCCTCAGATTTACTAATCTTTCAGTGTCTGTTAGATCTATAAGAATTTTCTAAAAATCTCCATCTTCACTCTCTCTCTCTCCTTCTTTATCTCTCTTTCTCCTACTTTCTCTCTCTCTCTTTCTCTCTCCCTCTCTTTCTCTTATCTGTGTTTACATTATCGTAGTCACATTAGAGTTATTATAACCATTTAACAATTAGAATTGGGGCGTAGCCCTGTCTGAATCAGTTATTAAAAATAGCCATATTACAACCAACTATGAATTCTAGCTATGTCACACTTAGCAATAGAATGTAGCCATGTTTACAATTAGCCCTATAATGTAGCCCTGTTACTAATAGCCATGAAATGTAGTCCTCTGACAATTAAAATTGGAATGCAGTCTATCACAGTTAGCCATGGAATTTAGCCATGTTAAAATTAGCCATAGAATACAGCCCTATTTCAAATAGCCATGGAATGTAGCCCTGTAACACTTTGCCATGGAATTAAGCATTGCCAAATTTAGCCATAGAATCTAGCACAGTCACAATCAGCCATGAAATGTATCCCTGTTGCGATTAGCCATGAAATGTATCCCTGCCACAAAAAGCCATGAAATGTATCCCTGTCAAAATTAGCAATGAAGTATAGCCCTATTATACAGCTCTGTGTATCAGGCTTGTGCAGAAAACACATATGCATAATTACATTAAGATTAAACCATAAAAATTCTGCTCTACCTGTTACACTTGCCAGATTGCAAGCCTTTATGAAAAACAAAAATCTAAACACCTAATAAAATCCAGAAATATATCTTTATATATTTATTTATTTATCGGATGCTCCCGTCTAGCAATGTGCATACTCCACTAAATATAAAACAACTTATCATATTCTATAGCAGCGGTTCTCAACCTTTTAAGCTCGGCGACCCATTTTTACAATCCCCCACTCTGCCGCGACCCCCCCCTCCCCACACACACATACAGCAATAGAAGAGTAGACAATACCAATCCATATTTTCGATGGTCTTAGGCGACCCCTGGCGAATGGTCAATCGACCCCCCAAGGAGGTCGCGACCCACAGGTTGAGAACCCCTGTTCTATAGTGAATGCAAGATACAATGTTATATCTAAATTTATTTAACAGCAGGCGCAATCAGCGTTTATCGTAACACGACTCTGAACCATTTCGCTACCGCAATGCTACGATTTCTCCAACGGGAGATTACTGCGTGTCGTTTAGCTAAGGGGAGGGAATAAAAACCCGCTGGCCTTGATAAATGAGCACGAAGGTTTGAAGGCGAGTCACCAGGAGTTAATTGTCCTTGCGCAACGACGTAGAAATTGGGCGGATTGGGTTAAAAGAGATTGGGGGGGGGGATCGTATACGATTAGTACGATATGCGCCTGGCTTGGAGGAGCGATTAGCATAATTTACACCGTCGAGCTGAGTAATAATAAATAATGTGTTAGCTTGCAATGGAAAATCTAAACTCTTTCTTGAGGAACATATAGACGAAATAGGCCTCTACTTTCATGACAGAATACAACGTCAAGCTATAACTAGTGTTAGACATAGGCACCAAGACAGTCATAGACAGAGGGGGAGGGGAGGGGGGTTTTACAGGAAATGGAAAAGGAAAAAAAAAGTGAAGATAAGAACATGCCCTATGCAGTATGTCACAGTTCACTAAGACTATTTCACTTACATTTTGAATATAATGTATATATTTTGTACTATATACCATGCATTTTATATGCTGTATGATATGCATTATAAGCCAATGCGCTCATAAACCCACAGAGAGGGTCAGTTCTAATAGTTTCTACACCCTGTCCTGTGACCCGCCTTTGATGTGATTTAATAGATTGGGTTCACTCCCCCCCCCCCAACACCGGAAGGGTGTAAAGTCCCCAGCCCCCCCAACACCGGAAGGGTGTAAAGTCCCCAGCCCCCTCTCCCCCAACACCGGAAGGGTGTAAAGTCCCCAGCCCCCCCCCAACACCGGAAGAGTGTAAAGTCCACAGCCCCCATCCCCCAACACCGGAAGGGTGTAAAGTCCCCAGCCCCCCCCCCCAACACCGGAAGGGTGTAAAGTCCCCAGCCCCCCCCCCCTCCCAAGTCTCCACCCGCTCTTGTTCCATATCGTGACACAGAAATTTCTGGAATAAGTGCTAGGAAAGTCTGTTGGACCTCTCCATGAACTAAGTCTGCTGACTGCGCCTGTGTGTGTGTGAGAGAGAGAGAATGTGTAAGTTTTGTGTGAGTGTGTGTGTGAGTGTGTGTTATGGTATGACTGTATGAATGAGGTCTAACCGTCTTATTTACCATATTTTGCCCCCCCCCCCCCATTTTTGAAAAGTATGAAGACGAGAAAGAACATCTTTATATTAGATGGAATACCCCCACCCCGCTTCCACTCCTGTTCATTTTGCTCCCCTCCCCTGTTCATTTTGCCCCCCTCCCCTGTTCATTTTGCTCCCCTCTCCTGTTCATTTTACCCCCTCCCCCCCTGTTCATTTCCCCCCTCTCCCCTGTTCGTTTTTTCGCCCCCCCCCCACCCATCCACCTCTCATTCTCTGTCTTTCGCATATTATCTTTTTGGTTAGCTAGGCGAGGGGGGGGGGGGTCGATAACACACGAGGGCTTTATTCAAGACGCAGACGATGGCGTGTCACGTCCTAGACGTCCTTGTAATAAATTGGACGTCAGGAGACACGCGTGAAATGAGATTATCAGGCTCGTCATAAAGCCATCAAATTTGCAATATGATTTTCATGGAAGAAATACACACACACAAAATGAGTTGATTATAGCGACTGAATCATCGGGAAAATCCTATTTGTTTTTTTGTTATGGTTTTGTTTTTTTAAAGGAGCTTTTTAGTCTTCCTAGACAATAATTTATTCACACAAATAGAAAGAAATGACGTCATCACCAAGGTCATGTATTGTAACATTCATCATTTCCGCTTTTGTCAGATTGCGTCTACAGTTTCGACCGGTATGTTGTTGGCGTTACCTAAGAATGTAACATTATTTTTTTTTTACGCATCTAGCTTGCACCAACTTCTGCAAGAAAAGGAACTACGTATCTCATTAGTAGTAATTTGGATTCATTTTTCGTAAATGTAGGGCTATATCCCTGTAGAAAGTCGAATTAAAGAACCTTTAAATACTTGATCAAAGAGAACGACTTTGTTAGAAGTACCAGTTGAAAAGTGGGCGGGACGACGCTGAGTTTGTGTAAAACACAAACTCTCTTTGAAATTATGTTTTTTGGTGTACAAGGTCTCCTGCTTTCTCAATAATAACAACGCACCAAAATCTTTTTTTTTTTCTTTAGTGTGTTTTCAATTTTGAAAATCTTGTTATTACGCCATCCAAAGATTGGCGACAGACTAAGACAGTCGGAAAGGCCAAACAGGTTTTATCGTAATTCCAGGTGACACACTTTCCTTCACACAGGTATTCTGGTGTGATGGTTTCTGGATCCTCCCTGACATTCCTGGTCCAGATTCCACAACACATTGGTCGTCTGCTAGACATTCTTATTCTGCGCACTAGGCAGGGGCATAGAACTAAAGGAGAAGGGGGGGGGGCATGTGGAACTGGTCAAGTCAAAGTTTCCCTTTTCAGACCTTGCGATCTATGGGGGGCAGATGATGTTAAAATCATCTGTTTCTTTGGCCAACGGTTAACTAGGAGGGTGTCGTGTAGCCCAATGAATGGAAATTTTAGGTACGAAACTAGTGCCTGAACACATATTAAGAACTGTTCTAAGCATTAAGCCTTCCAGAGGTCACGAGTTCAAATCCCTGAGAACACTGGGAATATAAGCTTCGTGATTTTTTTAGGACGCCTTTGAGTCCAGCTCATTGTAATGGGTAACTATAAATTGGGGAGTTTAAAGGCAGCTGTTCGTTGTGATGGCCACGTGACACCCTCGTGGCTTATAGGAACTGAGGAGTTTTCCATCATCTGCACACATAGATCGCAAGGTCTCTACGTTAACCTACTTTTTTTTTTCCTGTTTCCTCATTTTCTTTGAAGGGTAAGAGGAAGGGGGGGGGGGTTAGGCTAAAACACATATTTTGACCTTTTAATTCTTCCAAGGCTTTTTATCTACACCCTGTTTGGTTTTCTTTCCAGGTCTAGCTGTGGAACCGGCAGGCCATGAAGTGCTGGACCTCCTCCAAGGCCTCAATGCTACCTCGGCCGAGTCGCTGGCCGGGCTACGGTACACAAACGGCCCGAACACGAGTTCGCCAGCAATCCTATTGGAGGGTAAGTCCATTCCTCTAGTCCCTGTGTGTTGTGTCACGTGGTTCGTCTCTTAGTTCCTTTCTAGTGCATCATGGGACAGAGTTTCGGGTCAGCCTGAACAGACTTAACAGGCGCCAATGATGCAGAACACAAAAAGACTGTTATACACAAACAGATCCATTTGTCTCTTGTGTAGGTGTGTGTGGGTGGTTGTGTTTGGGGGGGGGGTACAATTCCTTTTTTTTTTTGTGGTGGGGAGATTTTAACTTACAATGTCATTTTAACCACCTATCTATCTATCTATCTATCTATCTATCTATCTATCTATCTATCTATCTATCTATCTATCTATCTATCTATCTATCTATCTATCTATCTATCTATCTATTTATCTAACTATCTATCTATCTTTCTATCTATCTATTCGTCCGGTCATTTATCTATTCATCAATCCATAACAATCGCTCACCTTTAGATAGTTATACATCAAGTCTTTACTCCAGCACCTACATGGTCATGTAGACAATTAGACAAAGAAAGCACTGTATAAACACACACACACAGTGTCTATAGACACACACACTGTTTTTCCTACTCACATAGAAGATAACAATTTTAAATAAACAGATGGTTAACAGGAGATAAATTAAACGACTTTACGTAATGGAACAAAATAAAACACTCTAAGCCATCCTGGCAACAACCTTTCGCCTTATTCATTTTATATGCCAGATATTTTTAGTTAAAACAAACACGCTTTCAAAAATCCCTTTACTCGTAGAATTGTCGCACTAAAAAGCACGTCCATTCACACGGAACAAATATCTTGTTTATTTAACTTATTTTTGTTAGCGGTCTCTATATATAGATGCATCAGATTGTACAAAGTAAATTAAAAATAAATAATAAAATATCTCACTTTGTTGTACATTTTTTTAAAATCTCCGCCAAGACAATATAACTTTTGGTGTCGGAAATTGTGCTAAATCTGGTCATCTTTGTTTGACGTCAAATGGAAACTCCTTTTTTTTTCCCCCCATTAATACCAAACTTTTTATTTAATATTGTTGACATTATTTAATTCAATTTCTCTAATATGTTATAACGGGTATTTATGCCTAGCTTGTTTTCCTGAATCTGCCTATTAAAAAAATATGATTTGAAGGATTAGATTATAGATTATAGATAGAGATAGGCCCTCCGCCAGAACTATTTAGGGCCCCAGAAAGCTGGGTACGTGTGGGCCCTCTGCTTTACCCCCCCCCCCCCAACGAAGAGCCTTCAAATGTGTATACAACTAAGAAAAAGGATGCATTTTTTAAAAATCACGAAGGAGCCCCGGATTACTGTCCTGTCTTTCGCCCTTCGCCCCATACCCTAGCAGTCATGCTACCCCGATTTAGTGTGTTCTCTTAAACATGGGATACTGGTATAGCTAGTTCTGAGAACCACTGTCTATCTAACAATAGGGCCGTTAATAAGTTAACTCGGATTACGCTGTGAAGTTGAAGAGAGAGAGAGACAGAGAGAAAGAGAGAGAGAGAGAGAGAGAATGAGAAGGATTGGGCGATAGTTGGGTGGGTGGGGGGCTGGTGAACAGCATGCTCCTATTGCGTTGGATGAAAGAGTTCTGTTACACCATGAAGGTACCGTACCGTCGTGGTGTTTAAACTGCAACGGACGTCTTCTGCCTCAACGGTATGCCGCAGTGACGTAGCGCTCTCGCGGGAGAATGGTGTCAGTGGGGTAACGTCTGCACCCGCACCGCATCCCCCCCTCTTTCTCCTTAGCCTCCCCCCGCTCTGTATACCCCACCCCCCACACACACACCTTTTTATTTCTCTCTCTCTCTCTCTTCCCGAGACATAAATTTTCAGACATTTTTTTTTCTCCGATACTCGTTGTAAAAGACTGGAAGAGAAACGGATCGAGAGAAAGTGGGAATTGGAAGGAGGCGAAGGTAGATTTAACCCCCAGACAGACAGTTATGCAGCGCTGAGATATTTAGGCCACGATTCTTCCCCTCGGTTGTCCTTCAACCTCCCCCCCCCCCTGATGGTCTCGTGCCGCACCGGCGCTTGCGCGTCAGGGATCTACGTCCTAGTGAGTATCTCTGTGTGCGAGCCTGTCTTCCTCTTCCTGAGTCATTTCACACATCGGGGTCTCCCGTACATATGCGATCGATTCAACGAAAGTTGTCTACACACAGAAGAAACGGTTCTGTGAGCACACGACACAGACAAGTCTGCCAAGACATTCAGAAGTATTATCAGACTTCTAGGTCTACTTGTGAAACGTCCATTGTCCATCACGATTACACTTCCTACTCTTCGCCGACGTGGCAGTCAAAGCGTTGGTCAGTTGCTAGTCAGCCTGCGTCCAATTCGTCCGTGGTTATTCAGACCGTGGTAGTTAATCTGAGACTATTTAGTTTCTAGTTTGTTCTTGGCTAGTTTATCCGTGATTAATTTATTCATGTCTAGCTTACCCATTAGCATAAGTTAGCCCGTAACTTGTGTTTTATGCTCTAAGTCTGACACCAAGATAATGCTCGTGAATTTAACAGATATCTTGGTGGTATTCATTGACCTTAGCGGTCTGCAATATAGCAGATCGTGTTAAAGGGAACGAACTCATAACAAATTATCATGCTCAAAATAAATCCTTCAATCTTGCCGTTCACAGGTTTGATACACGGACGCTTAGTTTGGTAGCCAAGCTCTCTAGCCCTTAACCCCTGCGTGCTTCACCAAGTATTCTAAATGGAGCGCATTTTTTTGTGTGTGCTCATTGCTGGAAGTCTTGGCAATGAAGTCTATGCCAGTGTTCTTTAGTTTGAAAGTTTAAAAAAAAAAAGCGCTCGCGTCTTTTCTTCTTGGGGCCCTAATTTCAAAAGGGGAAACGTGGAAGAACCCCTCAATTATTAGGTGCCGGGTTGAATACATCCACAGGAACGTCTGAACCAACACACGATCAGGCGGGGGCGAAGAAACAGTGTGTGTGTGTGTGGGGGGAGGCATCAACTGATGCTAGGGCACCCGTCTCTGCCAGGAACATGTTCCAACACCAGGACCTCACAGAAACATGCCTTTGGGTGGCTGGCAGGAATGGCTTCGTATGGGGGGGGGGGGCTCTAGAAGTGATTGGGGGGAAGGGGGGGAGCAAGGTGACAGCTCTGCAAAATATCTGTTATAAGTTCTGTTGCAATTTAAAAAAAAAATAGTTTGGTCTCTCTTACTCAGAGAAAAAAAAGGAATTAACTTTCTTAATACACGAACTAGAGTTGCTACTAGTTACTAGACATCTAGAAAACCGGAAATTACCGAAGATCTTTGATGGTACTTTTAGTTTCACGGGAAAAAAAAATTCTGGGTAAAAAAAAAATGTATAGGTTGGAACTCCCCGAGTTCCGGTTTCAACTGTTTGTTCTATCTGTCTCATACTTTCATGCATTCATTCGAGATGAACATTTGCAAGAAGAAAGATTAGTGAACTTTTTAGGCTTAAGTAGCGTTCTTGTCACGTGGCTGAGAGAGATCACGTGACACTGTTGAAATTATATATAGAGAGACGTTGTTCCGACGGTACAGAGAGAGAGAGAGAGAGAGAGACAGACAGACAGAGAGAGATATATAGATAGATAGATAGAAAGGGACTGAGAGGAAAAGAGAGAGACGGACAGAGAGAAAGGGAGAGAGAGACAAAGAGAAAAAGAGAAAGAAAGAGAAGAGACAGAGACAGGGAGAAAGAGCGCGCTAGAGAAAGGGAGAAAGAGATACTGAGAGAAAAAGATAAGAGACATAGAGAAAGGTTGTTCACATTTCAGCAATTTTCGCAAGGATGAAACAAAAATTGTCCATGATTGAGATATTGCTTAGAGTTTATACCTCCACCTCTTTGTAGTTTTTTTTTTTTTTCCTCCAATGTCCGTCCTCTTCCCCGACCCCCCTCCTTTTAAATAATTCTCCCCCGTCTTTTCGGAATGATGACGTCACTGCGGTTGAAGGAGAACAAAAACAAACAAAAAGGGTTTGCGCGGTGTGGTAGGTCCAGCGACAAGATGATTCACTTACCGCGCAAAGGTGGTGCGCAAACCTCGCTCCTGCACTGAAGCATGACAGCAAAAAACAAAACACATAATTTTAACACCTTCTCTTAAAACCAGCCCTCAGCCAGTCTCCGCCTCTGGCAGCGCATTATCTTGTCAGTTATATCTTATAATTTACAGTAGTTCTCTCTTTTTCTGTCTGTCCGATTTTCCTACAACCTCTCTCTCTCTCTTTGTCTGTCAGTTTTCCTAACTGTCTGTCTGTCTCCTTCTCTCTCTCTCTCTCTAGCTCACTCTCTGTCTGTCTGTCTGTCTGTCTGTCTCTCTCTCTCTCTCTCTTTATATAATGAGACTGTACTCACCGTCATCTCCATAGCAATGCTGCTTCACTCACGAGGAGGGGCAGGGAACTCTTCGATCACGAACGATGAGCCTCAAAATGCCCCCCCCCTCCTCTTTGCCAGCACTGTCCCAGGTGAGCGGATCGATCGGCCTGATCAATTACCTGGTTGTTTGAACATTGACCTCAGTACCTGCTCGCACCAGTGATAACAGAAAGTCTCATTATCAACACACATTGATTGACGTGTATGATTGGACTCGCTAATTAGTAGCCCAACTTGTCACTTTTATTGCATTATTGCACAACTTGTCACTTTTATTGCATTATTGCACGAAGTAGGATTTGGAAAGGAATATATTTATCTTGTATATTTCTGCTTTGAGAAAGGTTGACGAGAAATATTTTATGTGTGACAGTTATATGACCTTAATACATGTTTTTGATTCTGTTGGATCTCGTACAACTGTTTAATATTATAAAAGGAGGAGGCGGGCATTTACGTTATCTATCTATCTATCTATCTATATATCTATATATCTATCTCTTTCTATATCTATCTATCTATCTATCTATCTATTTATCTATCTATCTATCTATCTATCTATCTATCCATCTCTCTGGTCTGTCCGTCCGTCCGTCTGTCTGTCTGTCATGTCTGTCTGTCTGTTTGTCTGTGTGTCTGTCTATCTCTCTCTCTCTCTCTCTCTATCAAAATATCTATCTATTTGGATGTGGACCTGTATACTGGCAGTGTATACCTTTGCCAGGTCTCGGTAGACTATGGGTGCTAATTCAAGATACAATTTTGTCCCTTACCACGCACACATTTTTGCCATCTCACTTTCTGGTTGTCAACTGAGGTACTTTTCACATCTTTGTATATAAACGAAAACACCTGTCAACTTAAAGTTAATGAATGCACTTTAAAAAGCCTGTGTTGTTCTAGATTTTAAATCGACTTTAAAGGAATGAGTCATATGAGTTGTTTTTTTTTCAAAGAAGCCATAACATGAGGAGAAACCCAGCGCCAGGGGAAGTAAATAATACATGAGAGATAGAAAGAGGGAGAGAAAAAAATCTATACTCCTTTTTTTTTTTGGTCTGTCATTCCGAGTGGAAAGCTTAAGGTGGAATCGATACGTCTTTAATGTCAGCATTCTGGTCGTTAGCTTTGTCCCACGAGAGAGGAAGAGAGAGAGAGAGAGAGAGAGAGAGATAGACTCGTAGACTTTTAATGTATGTGCTTGTGTTGTCTGACAGAAGAGAGAGAGAAAGAGAGAGAGAGAGAGAGAGAGGCATGAGAAAGCTTAATAAATGAAGAGAGCACGAAAGAAAGAGATTATCATTAAAGAAATGATATTTAAATGAATTATTAGAAAGAGAGCGAGAAAGAGCGAGAAAAATTGAAAATACTTTTTTTCCGATCATAATTTTATATGTACGTTCCGGGCTTTCAGCCAAAATAATTTTTGAGTAAATCATTTGTCCAAATAGCTTTCTTACTTTTTTTTTATTTTATAGAAAACATGTGTTTATCTTGTTACGATCATCAGTAGTGCTAGATGTTACAATCAAACTTGATGTCAAGATGTCACGTTGAAGCACAATCAATGATCGTAATTGCCGAGGATCTTGAAATCGTCTTTAATAAGATGATCGTATAGAAGTAGCTAGATCTAGTTGATAATACGATCATTCAGAATGTTGCCAGTTGATAAGAGGATCATCTAGAAGTTGCCAATCGCTAAGTCGATCTAAGTATGTTACTATATTCAATGAAGAAACTTCTCTTCGTCTAAAACAATTACTTTAATTCAAAACTTGGAAAAGCTATTCACAAATGATTACAATGGTTAAATGTACTTGAATAGAACAGAATAAATATAATTCTGCTAAATAAATGATCTACACAATAATGTAAAATATACGTCTGAATCCTAACACGTTGACGACACTGACTAAAAATCAAGAATCTTTCCTCGGGTATCGCGTTGTCACGTGTCTAACATCCCCTCGTTGCAATGCCAACCAATAAATGCAGCTCAATGTACAATAGTTAATACTTTAAACCAATCATATTTATTTCCAAACATGATCCTGCTGCGTGATAGAAAATTTCCCCGAGGTAGCTAAACTTCTGCCGACAAGCTAAATATAGATACAGTGTACGTGACAGTCTTTTCTTTCATTTGGTACCTTTAGATTTATAAGCATGACGGGCTTAACCGGTGGGTAAAATTATTTTTTTAGCATCTTTTTATTCTTATTGGAATTCCAGACTTTAGCCGTCCTAAGTCAACTTGCTATGCCACGGAACAATAGTCCCCTGCCCCCTCTCTCTCTCTCTCTCTGACTCTCTCTCCCGCCAGACATTCTGAGGCTGTAGATGAGTGGACAAATATAATGGATAGTTGCCGTTTCACCTTTCTGGAAGTGACGAAATTTCCAGTTGCTGTTTGGTCTGATTCCCGGACAAAGTTTGGCCCTGGGATTGAAATATCGACATTTTGATTCCTTAGCTCCGAGCTTCAAACGAGGAAAAAACCAAAAGAGCTCATAATAGTCTGGCATAGATTTTATTCTTTCTTGTGTGTGTGTGTGTGTATATATATGTATATGTGTGTTTGTGTGTGTGTGTGTGAGTGGAGGTTTCCTGTTTCAACACTTTTTCTCCTTTCTGCTTCTTTCACATTCAATTCCCCTTTGAACCATCCAGAGTCATATCATGTCTGTAATCAATCATTTAGAAACTGCATTTCTCTACAAGTCTAGTTCCTGTGAAACAATGCCATGAATGTTAAGGGTTGGGTTAGAGATTATGGAGGGGGGCTCCACACAGGGAGAATCGTTTAAACTTTAAAGGTAAAAAAGTTCTTAGCTGTGCCGTATCTTCTTATCTTATATAATACAGACGTTACTTCAAAAAAGAAGATGATTACGTCCTACGCGTCATGCATTTAGTCATGCATATTAACCAATGACTTAAATTCTGCCAAGTCACTGGTTTTTCTGGCTAGCTCAGGACACCCATTCCATGCTCTAATAGCACTAGGGAAGAAGGAGTATTTGTTCAAATTTGTCCTAGCATATGGGACGAGGAATGTGCCTTAATTTTTGTGTCTTTCAGAGTATTTTATTAAATTTTGTTTTTGTATTTGAAGATTATGGTTCAGTGTTTTATGTATAATTGCTACTTTACTTTTGAGTCTTCTGTCCTGAAGGCTTTCTAAATTTAGTGATTTTACTAATGGTGTTACCCAAGTCAAATGTGAATATTCGTTTGTTATGAATTTCACTGCTCTATTTTGTGTTTGTTCCAGTTTCTTAATGTTTTCTTGAGTTGAGGGGTCCCACACGGTGGATGCATATTCTATTATTGGCCTAACCAAGGTTAAATAACATTTTAGTTTTAAGTTCTTATTTGATTTATAGAAATTTCTTTTAGTAAACCCTAATGCTTTGTTGGATTTTTTTAATAGTTTCATCAATATGTGGATTCCATTACAGTTTTTTTATTTATTATAACACCTAGGTATTTTGCATTTTTAGTCTGTGTTACTGGTTTGCCATGAATAAGATAAGTGGAATTAATTTGTTTTAGTTTTTTTGTTACTATTAACAACTGACATTTTTCTGGGTGGAAAGACATGCTCCAATTTGATTCCCATTTCTGTAATTCATCTAATTCTCTTTGTAAAATGTCTGTCTTGTTTTGTTTTTATTGTTCTATATATTATGCAATCGTCTGCAAATAATCTGACTTTTGTTCCTGAACTAATGCAATTTGGTAAATCATTTATGTAAATTAAAAATAGTAAAGGACCCAAGACTGTTCCTTGAGGTACACCTGAGTTTACTGTTATTGGTGTTGATTTAGAGCCATTTATTATTACAGTTTGTTCTCTCCCTATCAGAAAATCTTTAATCCACTGATGCAGTGGACCATTAATGCCGAAATATTTTAATTTTTTAAGCAAACTATGGTGGTGAACTTTGTCAAAAGCCTTGGAAAAATCTAGTAAGATAGCATCTATTTGTTCACTATTATCTAAACCTTTAGAAAAATCATCAATTAGTCCTATTTGTTGTGTTTCACATGATCTATATTTCCTAAAGCCTTGTTGGTATGGTGTGAGGACATTATGTTTGTCTAAGTGGTTTATGATGTTGCTACATATTATGTGTTCTAGTATTTTACATGTGATGCTGGTAAATGATACTGGTCTGTAGTTTTCTGGGTCAGATTTTTCTCCTTTTTTAAATAGGGGGGTGACATTAGCTTCTTTCCAGTCCTTTGGTACTCTGCCCTGGTTAAGCGATGCCTGAAAGAGTATTTTGAACACTGGGGCTAGCTCATTGCTTAGTTCTTTGAGTAATCTAGCTGGAATACCATCAGGTCCAGACGCTTTATTTGGTTTGGTGTTGGCTAATAGTTTTTTAATTCCATTTTCTTGTACTACTAAATCTTCTATGTTGTCTACTTGGTTCAAATTAAGAAATATGTCTTTGTCTCCTGGGGCTGAGAATGCTGATGCAAAGTATTTGCTTAGGATGTTTGTTTTAGTTTCATTATCATTATGTATTATGTTATGTTCATCTTTTAATGGCGCTATGCCTGTTGTTTCCATTTTCTTAGACTTAATGTATGACCATAGGTTTTTGTTGTTATCTTTAGATATTACATTGTTTATGTATTCACTCTGCAGCTGTCTGCTTACTTTTTGGGTTAGGTGTTTAATTTTTAGATACTTTTTGTAAACTCTTACTGCCTTGGTTTCTTTAAATTTTCTATATAGGTTTTCCTTCTGTTTACAAAGCTTCTACCGTATTATAGATATTTCTCAACCATCTTTTTTTTGTGATCAAAGTTCCAATTCAGATATAGTCTCTGCTTCACACATAAGGCCTAAATTTAAGAACTAGAGCCTCTATTTTGAGAATTAGAGCCTTCAGTTGAGATCTATGTTAGAGATATAGAGCCCCCATTTCAGATCTAAAAACTCTTTTTAAGTTTGTATCAATTTGATATCTAGAGCCTCAATTTGAGATATGGAGCTATATTGAGATCCAAAGCCTCTATTTAAGATCTAGAGCTATGTATTTCACACAAAAGATGCACATAACATGACTAAGACTCAATTGTATTGTTTGCATTGTTTGCTCAAGGATATTCCTATTAACCTTAAAGTCAGGAGGATTAAGAAGTGATAGGTCGCTAAAATACAAAGTGTCAAATGTCATTTTACTTTTGCGAAACCTAGTCTTTGTGTGTGTGCGTCTGTGTCTGTGTGCTTCTCTGTGTGTGTGTGTTCTGCTTGGCCACTATTTAGCACAATTGGTTCTTGCCTCATCACATGATTGATTTTGCTTAGTGCCTGGAGGCTAGTCAGGTTCCGGAAGACAGTCGGGGTACTTTCAGGGCATGTCCCTTGGGGCTTCATTGACTCTAAACCTTTTCTGTTTCCAATTATGTAGTGATTTCTGATTCCGGCTATGACTTGGTTACCTCCAATGCTGAAGAGCGCAACAGAAAAAAAAAAGTTACAAGATAATGGGAACAATTTCTGCTTTCGGCTTACTAACTGAATGATTGATTGGCAAACTCCCTTGGAGCAGAACCTCCAGACGCCCATTTCCGGTGTAAATAGTTTTGGTCTTAAATGTGAAATCGAAAATCTGTGTCTCAGTCAAGTCATTGTTTTTAATTTTAAAGCTTAGGGTCGGCAACTAACGGCTCGCGCGTCTCGTACGTGGCACGGTGAGCAGTTGTAAAGCCGCTAAGGTTTCAAAATATTCGGAAGATGTATTTATATCTTTTTTTTATACTTATCGGTATTTGTGTTTATAGCTTATTAAATAGATATAAATGGGCACAGACATAGATAAAAAGATAAATATATAAATAAGAAGGGTGAGTGAAGACGCTGTTTATAACGCATATAAAGATGTCCCGTCTTTTTCCACGCCTCTGTCAGCGCAGCTATAAATCTAGCCGGTTTTTATAAAAACTCGTAATCTCCAAGATTTATCGTTTTATCGATCTTCATAAATTTATTCCAGAAACTCGATAATTTTACTCCAGGGAGTTAACACCCGACTACGTAATAGGATATTTCAAGGGACATTAATCTGCACTTTGCATTCAGTTTTTGTCTCCCCTCTTCCCCTTCAAGGGCACTAACTGGACTGGTTCCATTGGATTATCTGCCTTTCATCTTGTCAGCCATTTTTAAATTGCAATTGTTTGAAACATTGGTCTGATAGTAACACATTTAGAGGCATTCTGTTTCGATTGATTTCTGGGATTGATAACAAGCCTACTCGCAATGCAATCCGTCGGGTGTATGGCTTTTGTTGAACACACTTATCTGTACTTGTAAATCTAGGGTTCAACGCACTAGAGACTAGCAAGGCTTCGTATGCATTGGTGGTATGAGGGGCCCCCAACGAAACAATGAGACATGTACTGTTGTTGTTTTTTTTCAAATTCATTTATCTTTGCACTTTTCCCAGCGTTGGCCACACCACCTCCAACAACCACTAAACACCAACTCTAACCACCTCCAGCTTCAACCACATCCACCTCCAACCAACTTCACAACCAGCCACTCCCACCTCCAACCACCTCCACATCCAGCCAGCTCCAAGTACCACCACCTCCAACCACACCTGCATTTAGCCACCTCCAACCATTTCCACTTTCAACCACCTATAGTCGGCTTATAGAGCGACTTTCCTACAATACATGTAGCGCTCTATGGGCTGAGATTTCCATCTAACGATGCATCTTCCACCTTTATAATAATACATTATAAACAGCTATATTATAGTCTCTCTTTTATGGATACTATTTACTAAATAGTACTAGCGAATTTTTTTTTTTTTAATGTTCTCTTATGAGATGGGAGCACACCAGGGGTGCTTAGATCTGAAAAACTTCAACATTTTTAATTGCAAGAATTAATCATTTTAAAACATCCGTAATGTAGGAAAAAAATGTCTTCTGGCTTGGTCCATGAGAAGTGTCATCCATCTATAATTATGTATAACCATATTTTTTTTATGAACGATTTTCATGACCAATAAATGGTTGGAATTGTTTTGCATCAGAATGCCAACTTTACACAAAATGTTTCTCTATACTTCATCAAATCTATAACCCAGAGTATAGATACTATAAAGTAAAGTAGGACAATTGGTATTATCGACGGGGGTTTACTCTTTCGTACGACATTGTGTATTCGTTGAGGGAACACGAGTTGTCTTCCTCTGTGATGTCTCGGCACTGGCAATCGACTTCAATCTAATACTTGGCCAGGTTGTAAGGTGAGCACGTGGAGGTGACGGGGGGGGGGGAGATAAGTAGTTAGTACTGAAACCAGTGGCACTAGTATCGCTTACCAATACTGTTATTGTGATGTACAGACAGAGCTAGTCGATACGCACTCTCAGAGCGATGGACGGAAATGCAGTCATCTCAAACGCGATCTTTTTGTCACGTGCTAACTCTACCTATTAACATGCGGCTGAGACGGGAAAATGGTTTCGTATGACAGTTACACATTTTATTACTTATAATAATAAATTACAAGGTTAATAATTATAACAGATCCGAATTATGGGTGCTTGAAAATATCACTAGTTATTACTTTTAGATTATGCTATTATCTTATCTTATAAAATACAGACGTTACTTCAAAAAAAAAGACGATGATTATGTCCTACGCGTGTTCCTAGGTCAATGTAGTCATGCGTGTTAACCAATGAACACTTTTCATTATATTGAATTCTAGATCAGCAGACTTGGAGGATCCCATTTTTTTTCTAATAAATTAATCCTAGAATTACAGAGAATAATTCATTTCGTTGTGACCTATCAAGAAACTGATGTTTGATCCAAATTCGATCAACTGGAATCTGCATAAATGTTACTAGTCATTTTGTTCCATTCTACTTTTGTGTGTTACATTGAAATGCCAACAAAACTACTACTAAAGCGAATTCCTCCGCGCCCGACTAACGCATTCTATTTCATCAATAAACACTTGATTAGTCCGCCACTTAACATAGTTTGTCGTCTGCAAGGTTATGCTTCATGTATCACTGCGCCATACAAGCTGACGGTGCAATTAGTCCCGCCAAATGAAATTTAGTACATCTATTAGTAGGTTTTTTTCTTTTTCTTGTATAAACTTCTGACTGTAGTCGTGTGATGGGAGTGTGGGGCTTGGGTGACTATTGGGTGGGACTTTTTTAGAGTTAATTCCCTTGGTCATGGAATCTGTGTCGCGACTGGGATACAAGACTACATTAGGTGCGATATGATTTGATGACTATTAATACACAGGCTCATGCTACGTTGACTTCTGCTACTTTGACTTCTGCTACTTTGACTTCTGCTACGTTGACTTCTGCTACGTTGACTTCTGCTACGTTAACTTCTGCTACGTTGACTTCTGCTACATCGACTTCTGCTACATGGACTTCTGCTACCTATATATATATATATATATAGGTATGGCTTTCTCGGGATACATGTGTATTTATAAAATATATATATATATATATATATATATATATATATATATATATATATATATATATATATATATATTTACAACATGAGCTTATTTGTAATCCACAGACATCCTTTAATACCCAGAGTTATTTTGCAAAGTCTTTTATGTTAGAATTACTTGACAATAACGAAATGTCAAGGGAAGATAACAATTAACCAGCAGACGATAGTGCAGGGTAATCTTCCCCATTAAATCCCGGGGTTGTAATCAATGGATTCCATTGACCTGGCTACAATCCGAAGAATCTAGCCACAGGAACCACTCATTCCAGGTGATCATGTTAGCCTGGTCCCCTTATCTTTTATCCCCCGCCCCCCCCCCTCCCCCACGGGACAACCTAACGCCCGGCGCCTGTGGCGTGACCATAATTCATTCGCGAGTTGTCTCCCTGGCCGAGATTATTCTCCGGGAATTCTTTCATCAGACGAAATTGAGATATTCTCGAGACCTCCTTCTCGTGGACGTTGTTGTTGGTATGGCTGCTGTTGTTGTTGTTACCGATGTAACTTCTTGATGACAAACTTTTATCTTTGAAGATGGCTTAGATCTAAAAAGAGGGCGCTGACCGATGACTTGGATCTAAAAAGAGGGCGCTGGCCGATGACTTAGATCTAAAAAGAGGGAACTGGCCGATGACTTAGATCTAAAAAAGAGGGCGCTGGCCAATGACTTAGATCTAAAAAGAGGGCGCTGGCCGATGACTTAGATCTAAAAAGAGGGCGCTGGCCGATGACTTAGATCTAAAAAAGAGGGCGCTGGCCGATGACTTGGATCTAAAAAGAGGGCGCTGGCCGATGACTTGGATCTAAAAAGAGGGCGCTGGCCGATGACTTAGATCTAAAAAAGAGGGCGCTGGCCGATGACTTAGATCTAAAAAGAGGGCGCTGGCCGATGACTTGGATCTAAAAAGAGGGCGCTGGCCGATGACTTAGATCTAAAAAGAGGGCGCTGGAAAAGGGCGCTGGGGGAGCTGGAAAGGGGCGGATGAGGTAGGATGTGGACAGCCCTTGCTCGCCGTCTCGTGTGCTTGTTAAGTACCTTATGAATGTCTAGCGTTCGCGATGGTGGCGCTTCTACACTGGTTGAGTGATGCTATCAGATGTTGAGTCTATAAACTAAACAAGAAAAGTATTCTTCACGACCCAAGCCTCGCGGGATACCGGTTTTGAAAATATTCCAGGAGCGAACATCGACGGCCTGAAAGAATGTTTTCCAAAAGTCTCTAAATAACGAGCCGCTTTGATTAGAGAGTGTATACATCTTTTCTAGGTAAACTTAACTCCTCTCTCTCTCCATCTTTCTCTCCCTCTATCTCCCTCTCTTTCACTCTCCCTACCTCTCCCTCACTATTTCCTTTCTCTCTCCATCTCTCTCTCTTCTATCACTCTCCATCTCTCTCTCTTTCTCCTATCACTCTCTCCTAATACAATATACACATTCCTCACAATTTCTATCTAAATTATTTTTAATGTGTTTTAAGGCAAAATTAAAAAGAAACTCTTAAGTGATAATTAAACGAAAAAAAAAATTTTTTTTTTATGTAAAAAAAAATAAATCTAAATATGGGAGAAACTTGTTAGAAACAAAACATTACATTCATGTACTGAAACTCATGCAGCAATTTTATTGTCGATAACATTCAGGATATTCTAAGGGGGTTTCGGAATAGAAAAGAATCAATCACCCTGTTTACATTCACATCACCTTTACAATGTATTTACATCTGTGTACTTCCCAAGCGCACAAAGCTGCTTAAACTTTGTATATTAAGGTTGCATTCTAATCTTCAAATAATATGGGAAGGAAGGAACATCGCTAGTGTGGAATGCCTGGCTGGGGGTTTGGGGGGGGGGACGAAGAAGACAAGGAAAAAATAAAAAGCTATAAAAATGTAATCAAATTTTAAGGGAAATTGTCGACACTGGTGTTGGCGCCGACGTCAATTGTTTCCAAGTGGATTGTAAGTGCAGGTCAAATCTCTAGGCTGATGGACTCTTTATTAAAGAGTTTAGTAGCCACGAAATGAAAGCGGCACAACTCCTGCTTTTCGGGGAGATGAATATTCTGGGCGAGATATATCAAAAGAATAACTAGATCAGAAAGGAAAGAAAGAAAAGACAACAACTTTATGAATATGAATCCAGGTGGTTCGTGTCTTCTTACAGGTGCTAGAAATACGGCTTGGCCCATTCAAGTGACTTGGCTCTCGCCAGCGAATGTGATTTCTTCATTAGATGGCACGCGATAACCCCCAAGCCCCGCTACAAGCGTGAGCCACGTTTGGGGTAGGCGTGGTGTGATATAAAGATGTGATGTAGATGAGATGAGATGTGGTGACTAGATAGTTTGGATGATGTGACTAGAGAGTTTGTGTGGTGACTAGAAAACTTGGATGATGTGACTAGAGAGTTTGTGTGGTGGCTAGATAGTTTGGATGATGTGACTAGAGAGTTTGTGTGGTGACTAGAAAACTTGGATGGTGTGACTAGAGAGTTTGTGTGGTGACTAGAAAACCTGGATGATGTGACTAGAGAGTTTCTGTGATGACTAGAGATTTGGATAATGTGACTAGAGAGTTTGAGTGATGACTAGATAGTTTGGATGATGTGACTAGACAGTTTGTGTGGTGACTAGAAAACTTGGATGATGTGACTAGAGAGTTTGTGTGGTGACTAGAAAACTTGGATGATGTGACTTGAGAGTTTGTGTGGTGACTAGAAAACCTGGATGATGTGACTAGAGAGTTTGTGTGATGACTAGAGAGTTTGGATGATGTGACTAGAGAGTTTGTGTGATGACTAGAAAACTTAGATGATGTGACTAGAGAGTTTGTGTGGTGACTAGAAAACTTGGATGATGTGACTAGAGAGTTTGTGTGGTGACTAGTTAGTTTGGATTTAATTGACTAGAGAGTTTGTGTGGTGACTAGAAAACTTGGATTTAATTGACTAGAGAGTTTGTGTGGTGACTAGAAAACTTGGATGATGTGACTAGAGAGTTTGTGTGATGACTAGAGAGTTTGGATGATGTGACTAGAGAGTTTGTGTGGTGACTAGAAAACTTGGATGATGTGACTAGAGAGTTTTTGTGGTGACTAGAAAACTTGGATGATGGGACTAGAGAGTTTGTGTGGTAACTAGAAAGTTTGGATGATGTGACTAGAGAGTTTGTGTGATGACTAGAAAACTTGGATGATGTGACTAGAGAGTTTGCGTGGTGACTAGAAAACCTGGATGATGTGACTAGAGAGTTTGTGTGATGACTAGAGAGTTTGGATGATGTGACTAGAGAGTTTGTGTGATGACTAGAAAACTTGGATGATGTGACTAGAGAGTTTGTGTGGTGACTAGAAAACTTGGATGATGTGACTAGAGAGTTTGTGTGGTGACTAGAAAACTTGGATGATGTGACTAGAGAGTTTGTGTGGTGACTAGAAAACTTGGATGATGTGACTAGAGAGTTTATGTGGTGACTAGAAAACCTGGATGATATGACTAGAGAGTTTGTGTGGTGACTAGAAAACCTGGACGATGTGACTAGAGAGTTTGTGTGGTGACTAGAAAGTTTGGATGATGTGAAGTAGTAGTAGATTAATGGTGAGTCCAGTATTTCATGTGGATACGCAGCCCCAGATGCGACCTACATATTTTGCCACACCAACGCAAAAAAAACAACAACAACATTGTTCACCGACTGCTTGATTAAGTCTGTCTTTAATACCCAAACGAAATACACTTTCCAAACTTTAGTTTTTGTGTATCGTTTTTTTGTTTTCACTTTCCCATAATTCAATGGACAAGGAAAATACAAAATAGAGTTTAAGAGATTCCCCGGTCTCCGTAATCAGTTTGTATCCGAAAAGTGTCGCGGCTTTATCATAGTCAACATATATATATATATATATATATATATATATAGACAGACAATCGCTGTTATTTGGATTTGGTAACTAGTTTGTATTTCTGATGGTGAAACTCTTTCTGTTTTGTGAATTCTTTCTTTTTGTACATTCTATTTTTTGTACATTCTCTGTTTAGTACACGCTTTAATTGCTTTGAATAGAATTGACAGTGAATTAGTTGTTTGTTTTTTTTCTCTTGCAGACCCTGTTCGATACATAGCCATGTCCAGGTCTATCAGCCAAAGAGCACAGAGGTTGCTTGCTGACCATTCTGACGTCACGTTTCTCTGTTCGGTCCAACAGAAGCCTGGAAATACGGGCACAATATTGGCTTTAAACAATGAATCCAACAGGTAACTAAGACAACGGTTTGACTTTTTACAAAGTGGTTGTATGTTGCTTTTTAATTGCTTAGTGTGTGGCCCTAAAAGGATAACACCTACTAGATCTAGTAGCACTGTCTGCGGGTGTAGGCTATTACATTGTTTCTTAAAATTTGTTAGATTAAATTACTATTACACTGTAGAGAGGTTTCAGAGGGCCCCGTTTGTAAAAGAATATTATTAAACCTTTAAACATTTCATACTTAGCCCTAGCCTTTTCTGTGGCCCTTCCAGCCCACCGGTCATTTGCCCGAATATTTTGCCCATATTGCCAGTCCTCCCCTGTACGACTCCCTACAACATATTTTCAGTCATCGTCTTGGGTTGATACGAAGCTGCTATTGCTAATTTCAGTGCATACAGGCAACTTTATTATTTAAATAAAGTAGTTTGTGTTTCAAACCATGCGTTTAGTGGCTTACTTTCGAAAACATATTTTTTTTTTTTTTTTTTTACAGTAAAGTGACAAATTCATAATATGTTTGTAAATTTCCAAAACCAAAAAAACAACTTTAAAAAATCTAATAAAATAAGTAGAGTAGAATGCATAACAAGTGCACCCTCAACACCATAAAAAACTCTCTTGGTGCATCACTTCCATTGAGCACACACACACGTACACACACTAATAACTAAACAGGTACATACGATGCTGCTGCGTCTCTTCTCTCGCACAGTTCTACATCCAACAATTACTAGGCCCAAGGATAAGACGGTAGAGAGAGCTTTTTTTTTTTTTTAGAGGGAATGTAATTTGGTAGGAGTGGGAGGGGGGAGGGCATCTCTTCCGGTCTGGTCTGCGTTCAAATACAGATACATATCAATATCTAATAATGCCATCTACAGACTAACTCACACGCGCACGTGTATACACCTACCCATTCTGCTCACTTCAGCGTTTAAACATACCTGTTAACTCTAAAGAAAAGAACACACCCCCACCTATTTTACGCAAAAAAAAAAAAAAAAAAGGCCCACCCTATATCTCTCGCCTGCTTAAGTCCCTCGAGCAGTTATCCGCAGAACCATTTTTATGTAGCCAAGATTAATAGTCTTTTGTTAACGATTTTTTTCCGGCCTTTTTTAAAGGTTTTTTTTTTTTGAGGGGGTTGGCTTTTTTTAAATCCATCTCTTCCACTGTCGCTCCATCCCGCCCACACCCTCACATCCAGCCATCGTATATACAAAGGCAAATATCAACAGACGCCGGTAGCACCAGACCTTTTAAACCAGTGATGCTCAACCTAATTCGACCTGCGGGCCATTTTAACTTCCGACACGCGTGTGGCGGGCTACATCAACATAAAGGTACACAATATGAAATCAAAATTCACCTGAAACTATTGGATCTAGTACTTACATTAATTAATTGGATATTTAAAGTCTATCATTTTTTACGCGTCTAAAAATGGCGTCATTTCACTACTTAAACGTGAGCAACATTGTAGCTACCATTACCAAAAAACCTTTTTTTCTTGTCTCTTTTTGGTAAATATTCTCATCGATCCTCCGATCTCTAGGCGTAGTTTAACCGATCTTTTATACGCGGCTCAAACCAAGAAGGCCTTCATATTTGTTTTATAATACCGCTGTATATGTTGTTGTTATTTTGGAAACAGACAGACTTTCTTTACAAAACAAATATGTTGGCTTATTATCATGTTCCACAAAAAAGATCCATTCATTTTATATGGTAGATTCGATATTAAGAGTTCCATTCATAAACTCATAAACGCACACTCTTTAAAGTCATGGTACCAATCCATCAGAGAAAAACTGAGGGCCCCAACGAAGGCAAAGATACATTGTCAACTTTTTGAAGTGGGGAGGATTTTCTACTTTTTGTGCCGACGTTTCTGCGGGCCGGATAGAACCACGTTGCGGGCCGGTTCTGGCCCGCGGGCCGTACTTTGGGCATCACTGCTTTAAACAGTTCAAACACCAAGTTCCGATAACTCACTGAAACCAGACCAAAGTCTTAAAGTGACGGAACATGGGGAAAAAATGAATATATCAAAATGTGCTATACATGTCGGTCTAATAATTATAAGCTACTTCGTCGAGGTCGAAGATAACTATATAGTATTTTGTATATATAGAGAGATATTTAATTTTTTCTTTCCTGTATTGAAATAAAAAATGTCGGCAGCCGATCACCTATTATGTTACATTCATAAATGAGTTATATACCCTCATGTACCTGTTTGTCGAAGGGCTATGCACTTACAGATCTGATTTTTCGGTCTCAATACGCATCACGTGCCGCATTGTATATGCAATTGCCGAAATTGAGATACAAATCCTATTAATATTAATAGCATGAAATTGTGTAAAAAAATTGTTTTAACATGTATGAATATAAATTCAGTTTTAAATTCTGATTCTAACTCTTGTTTCTCTGGAAACTATACTTCTAATGTTTGGCGCACCTCAATGAGTTGCTTGAGATGTTTAACTTTTAAAAACTAGATCTCACCATATTTAATTTCTTGGTGCTAATTCTCGTCTGCTAGAAATGATTTGGACCATGGTTGAGATATTGACATTTCCAACACAATTCATCGGGCACAAAGTTTTTTTTTTTCCTTAAACTATTCATTTTTTCTTAAAGTCTGGCCATGTTTAATTGGCCCGATTAGTGGAAGTTTTTGTTGTGTCTTTCTATTGATGGTTCAATGTTCCTTAATTGACCTGTGTTCCTTAATTGACCAGTATTCCTTAATTGACCCGTGTTCCTTAGTTGACCCGTATTCCTTAGTTGACCCGTGTTCGTTAGATGACCCGTGTTCCTTAGTTGACCCGTGTTACATAGTTGACCCGTGTTACTTAGTTGACCCGTTTTCTTTAGTTGACCCGTGTACCTTAGTTGACCCGTGTACCTTAGTTGACCCGTGTACCTTAGTTGACCCGTGTTCCTTAGTTGACCCCTGTTCCTTAGTTGACCCCTGTTCCTTAGTTGACTTGTGTTGTTTCCTGGTTTTTAGGTTGGTCGAGATTGAGAGCAACGGCAAGCTCGATGAGCTGAGGTTCCATTACGTCCACAACGGGCGAGTCGTTCAGGAAACATTCCCTTACATGCTGTCTGATGGACTTTGGCACCGGCTCGCTATCTCCGTCAGCGGCGACCGCATCTCCGTCTACGTGGACTGCAACAGGATATACCAGCGGACCATCCAGACCCCAGATCGGACGATGCCTTTAGGTTCCAGGCCGACGTCCTTGTTTCTGGGTCAACGTGATGGACAGTATGCCTTGTTCAGGGTAAGTCTTAATAAAGTGTCTAATCTCTGCCATTTTACGAAAACAAAATCCTATAAATTTTACTTATTTTATTTCTTAACTTTAATTGCTTTTAAAAATTTGAATAAGTAAAATGTTTTTTTTTAGTATAATAAAATCTATATAAAATTGTATTCGTTGCTCTCCCTCGTTGAAGTACAATTTTTTTGAAAAGTCGCCACGGCTAGGGCGTGCCATGAATCAATTTATAATTCTCAATATCTTGTCCTGATCTGGTTCAAAAATAAATGGAGAAAAAATTGGGGGGGGGGGGGCGCTTCATTATATATGTATTTTTTAAATGAAGATTATTTAAAAGAACAACAACAGCTTTACGACATTAAAATCACATTTTACGACATGAAAATTGACCTAGATAGACCAGATCGGGGCGTTATTATCAAATAATGAAGCTGGTAGATACGGTGTAGAGCTAACAACCGAAAGGTGTGCTGTCTCTGTCTCTCGTTGCAATGTTAAAACGTCGTCTCGCTATTTTACACTTTTTTCAACAGCCCAGATGAAGAAATGTAAATAAATAATTGAAATCTCGGCTAGACTAATTACCGAAAGTTTGTCTATCACCGACACACACAGTTAACGTCCATTGTATCTGTCAGCACATTGAGGCGGGGCAGTGGCGTAGCTACCAATGTGCGGGTGGTGCGGGCCGCACAGGGCACCTAGTGGAGAGGGGCACCAAAATTCCCCCAGTGTGTAATTAATTTCCTATTTCCGTGAGCTTTTTAGTAGAAACGACTAATTGTATGGACACGAACAAACTTAAACTACTGTATTTTAAACATGAACTAACGATTTATAAACTAGTCATGTCGCTATTTTGTTTCATCTCCTTGACTATTTCTTCCATACAATGTAAGCTATAGAACAGTTTGAATCTAATTTCCTAAATTTATTTCGGACACACGGTACATGTTGTTACTACACGAATCAATGCTCTGTAATATAAAGAAGAAGAAGAAGATAGGCCAACCTTTTTTTACTTCATTGTTTAGTCCATTGGTTTAATCTAGATATAGAGTTTACAAATATATTTCTAAACTCTAGCTCTAAACAATTGTCTTAGTCTATTTATTTCTTTATGATTCTTTATAGTTTAATTTTGGAAATAATTCTATTGTAATGTCAATATTGTTAAATAAGCTAACCTTTGTTTTCTACGAGGTTTCTTTTAACTAACTAATTAATTGTAATACTGTAACGTAAACAAAATGATAAACAGTGCTCAAGACTGACTAGTCTGGCTGGCGCCTCAAAACCCTTTTAAGCTCAGACGGAGAAATCGGCATCTCTGGTTCTGTCCGGTCTGGGTAGACTATAAGGGCCCCATACCCAGATCTATCGGGGTCCCTTATTACCGACCCATCGGTATAACAGAAAATGGCATCTGATGGGTAGGACTTTAGTGTAGTTGATGCCAAGTTTTGGAGTATGGCAGGTGTTAATCGCCTCTTGGTGGCTCCCTCTTGCCCTATAAGGGACATGCTTATTTGTGGGGCCGACGTCTCCTCCACGGAGGGCAAGTAGTAATTATTCTAATTGGGATTCTGTCAGTGGAGAGTCCAGCTGATTTTGACAAATTGGCCGCAATGTGGAGGAACGATCGCATTTTATGCGGTTCCTCTCTCTCCACTGTCGCACTAATATTGAGGTGGGTAGCCTAGAGTCGCCCCTTTTATAGCGCTCGTAGGCTGTAAGTACCCCCCTCTCCCTCCTTAAATGTAAAGGGGCCACGTTTGTTAAGATTTCAGCAGCGTTTGTTTCGCTTGTCCGAAAGGTGCCACAAATGAACCTTAGTGCCTGTGATTGTACTCGGTCGAGTGATTCGAGGGCAGTTTTACTAGCATATACTTGAGCTGTACTCAATTTGTGAAGAAAAACTTCAATACCGCAGGTACTAGAGACTAAAGGACAGCACACAAGCATGTCCTCAAAAATGTATACTGAAGAAGCTGAACCATCAGACAGTGTAAACAATACAGAAAGCAGGATAATAAACTCTAGACTGAACGACATTGGAGATTGGCCTGAGGTCATCACAGATAATATTCGCATACACCCTGTCACTCAAGGAACTGAAACAGTTCAGCGTATGGACAGTCAATTCAGAGAGGCGTATAGACATCAAGAATCAGCAAAAGGAAAGGCTAGAAAGCTTTCAAAGGCTTGGTTTTTCCGGCAAATGTCAAACGGCGAGAAAGTTCTTAGAAAGTGGATGTGTTATTCGCCAAAAAAAAAAAAAAGAATCCTTATTTTGCTTCCCCTGCACACTCTTCTCAACAAGATCAAGTACCAAATCTTTATTTAACTCCAAAGATGGATTCAATAAGTGGTGGAGGTTATCCCCGAAAATAGAAAGACATGAGACCAGCAGAGCTCACATTCAGTCATCGCTTGCTTGGAGGAAACTTGAAGTTTGTCTGAGAGTAGGGAACAATATTGACAACAAGGCGCAAGATTTGATTATACAAGAGACGAAAACCTGGAGAGTTAGTAAAATTACTATCAAAGTACGATCCACTGTTGAGAGAGCATGTGCTTCAAACTAAGCTTTGTTCCAGACCGAATACATACATGTCTCCACAAATACAAAATGAATTTATTACAATATTTGGGGATCACGCTAAAAAACAAATCATACAGCAAGTAAAACAAGCCAAAAATTTCTCTATTATTTTTGACAGTACACCTGATATCTCAAAGCTGGATCAAATTTCCCAAATTTTACGGTATGTTGTCATGGAGAATGACGGGTTGCAGGTTCGTGAGTCTTTTGTTGACTTCATCGACACAAAGGACACGCATGCTGCTGGAATCGCTGAGATGATTCTAGAGAAATTGCGTTTGGATGGCTTAGACATAATGGACTGCAGGGGTCATGGCTATGATAATGCTGCGGTCATGAAAGGTCATTAAGTTCATGAAAGAATTAACAATATTTCATTAATGAATACATATTATTTTGAAAAAAAAAAGTAAGGTTTTGCAATGTTATTAATTAGTTAGTTGTTGGGGGTTTTTTTGGGAGGGGCATCAAGATAAGGTACCGCACCAGGTACCATATACTCTAGCTACGCCACTGAGGCGGGGATTTATAAACTAGCTTTAATACCAAACAACGGGGTGGGAGGTGTCTCTTGCTATTGTGCATGCATATTTCTAACATAAAATAGGTGGTTGTTTATCTGAATAAGTTTTTTGTTCCTCTTGAGTTTTTTTTTTATGTGTGGTTCTGAGCGTGATTCAGATCAATGATGTAATCTTGTATATGTCTGACTGGACAATGTGTGCAAGGATGTAGTTTTCTGTTACAGACAGTTTGTTATAGCGTGTAAAGGAACCCGCAGAATTAAACAGACATTTAAAAAAAACACATATAATTTCTGCAAACATTATTACAAAGCTTCTATCAACTCACTCCGTCTGTCTGGCAGCATTCTTTTACACGCTGTTTTCCCCCACAAGACATGAACAATACACGTATTAGCGGCAATTAATTAATATTATTTTACATAGAAAAGTGAAATAGTTCATGCAGTATATAGAGATGGCTGTAATTTAGCGTTTTTTCCCCCTTTTATAAGCTTTGTTGTTGCTTAAAGTAATTTTTAAACTTTGCTTGTTTTTTGTTGTGTTTTTTTTTTTTGGTAATGTTTAAACTGATTTCGTCAATTCTGTTTTCTTGTGCATGTCAACAAATATGCTCTATACATGAATGAAACAGCTGTATAAAGATAGACACTAGCTTTCTGTAAATAGTTTATCATTGACTTCTCTCGTACATGTCCAATGTTCAAACCTTTGAATGAATGAAATTTAAGCATTACATTTTGAAATATATATATATATATATATATATATATCACAAATTCTGAATGCGAGTGTGTTTATGCGTCTGTGTGTGTGTGCGTCTGCATATAGAAGGGGTATCTTGGTTACCCTATTCCAGTGGTTCCCAAACCTTTTCTAAACGGAACACTTCGCATATACTGAGTACTCAGCAGAACACTTTACTTATTTTATTTAAGCGATTAATTCACGTGGTGGCCTACTAGTTCATAATTCCAGTAGTTCTTGGAATACCTATTCAGGCTTTGTAGAACACTAGGGCTCCACGGACCACAGTTTGAGAAACACTGCCCCAATTCAGTTGTTTTCAAGCAGAAGGCATGTGATAAAACAGTGTACTATTAAATGGAAAAGGAAAAAGTTCGCGAAATAAAAGGGAACTGAGTTATCTACAAACCTGCAGATTATTATTATGTCATAGCCCACGTCACCAGCAGGGTACTAGGAATGTGACAGCAAGATTTAGACTCCGATGTGCTAGCAAGATTTAGACTCCAATGTGCTAGCAAGATTTAGACTCCCATGAATTAGCAAACTGACTCCTATGAGTTAGCAGACTTTAAATTTCGGACCATCGTCTTGCCAGTTCATAGCGCATATAACTCGACCATCCAGTCATCCGGTCATACTTGTAAAGAAACCTTTCGATCCAATGGTATTCTTGGAAATGAAATGACCGGCCGAAAAGTTGTAAAGATTCTTTCTGTTTCTCACACTGTATCTGTGTTTCCATCTTTCCCCAGGGAGCTTTGCAAGATGTGAAAATTGTAACACAAGCCCATGGCTATCTATTACAATGTCCGCAGCAAGATACAGGTCAGTTTGAACTCTCTTGAATAATAGTATTGACGTTTTCTTGTGTGTCTCTCTTATGAGTAACTTAAATGTTTGATTTTACTTTGGAAATTAACCTGGCATATTAAGAGATTCTTCTATAGTGTTACCATATTTGATTCCAAAACTTTCTTATTTATATGCAAAGACATTTTCACCTTTTTACAGCTAGTTTTCTTCTCTTTTATATTTCTTTTGAGATCACACTTAAATTCGGTAGCATGCTATAATTGTTTCAAAATTACTGTATAAAAATAATAGAATTATATTCTATATATAGTCTTCTCTGCCAAATGAATTGCAGCGTTTTCCCTAAAGCCATAACCTCTAGCTCGATGTCTATATAAGACTTTGTTTTCTGTCATCATATAATTGAAGACAACAAGATGCCCTTAAAATCAACTTCTGAAATAATTTGTTGTCAAAAGAAATGAAAATCTCTTGTAGAAGACATGCGCAGAAGATGTATAGGAAATGAGACAAACCTTATCAAATCTCTTGTGGAAGACATGCGCAGAAGATGTATAGGAAATGAGACAAACCTTATCATCTATTATGAAGACAAATATGAACAAATGTTCAAAATGGCGTCGATATTCCAATCAACGTAACTACTAATTCAAGGGAAACTTGCAAACGATCTCTCGGTGTCACCCGTCAGTGGGTGAAGCGCCATCTTCTGTTAACCTGTTGTTCTTCAGTTTAAGTTTACATTGCCGCCAAGAACGATAAGTCAGCGGCACGCTGGGGACTATCAGACTTGGCTATCTCCCCTCGCCATCGTATTCGGTGTTGGCAAAACAAATACGCTTTCGTAATATCTCGATACCTCTGGCTGAGTCATAGTTGACTTTAAAGAGCTATCGGCTTACTCGACCCATCAATCATAGCACAGTCTACAGTGGATATTTGACTTGCAACAAAATCAACAAATCACATACAATAAAACATTTTGTCATCAATGAAACATCGGCCATAAGAAATACCATGGTGATTTTTTTTTGGGTGCATTTAGTTCATCTTTCCCTTGATCTGTGGAAGTGCTGGGGCACCACACATGATTTTTCGAAGTCTTCTCTACCTTTCTCTGTCTAGTTCTCCTTTTTCACCTTGGTACAGTTGCAAGAACCTGAACGATGGTCCTTACAAGCACTGAAGGCCTTGTGATATGGCCATAAAGTTTTAGTTCCTTTTTTTTTTTGGCAGTGGTCAGCAGGTCATTGTGAGGCCCAATGGCCATTGTGGTCCTGTTTCGAGTCTCATTAGTGATGCTGTCCTTGTTGGTGATACCTAGTATCATTTGCAAAGATCCTCCTCTCTAGTTCAACAGTTAGTTAATGGACCTCATTCACCATTCGTAAACAAACAACATTTAGCCACGTGGTTCTCTATCTCTTCTATACAAATTACGAAATACACACAGGCTGTCACGTGACAGTTTTTTTTTCATTGTTTATCAATATTATCACGTGGCTAAGTGTTGTTTGTTTACGATTGGTGAATGAGGTCCATTATTACTGATACCGTTAATCTACAATGAAAATGATTTAATTAAAAAAAAAAGTTTTTTTGGGACAGATCAGAATCTCTCCAAGAGAATATATTTCAATTTTAAATATATATTTATTTCATTATTATTGTCCATCATAGCAATTCGTTGAAGAATCTAGATCTATATAAATTTCGTTATTAAATGATTTTCTTTTTTAGCATTTTTTTTCTAGTAGCAGAAATGTATTCAGGGTCATTGGGGTCAAGTAGGCAGAACTTTGGTATTCTGACACTTTGTTCAGCCCCCCTTCCCTCCCTTTTAAAAATACAACTAGTTAACATGAGCACATGTGTTGATGGTGTGTATAAATGTCTGCTTTTCCAGAATGTTCCACGTGCGCCAAGTTTCAGGATCTGGAGCAACGTGTGAAAGAAATGACAACAATGTACACAGAATTAACCAGAAAGGTAAACACCACAATTTTATTGCACAAAAAACTAATAAATATATGCATGGTAGCATCATGTTTGGTCCCCAGCCTGCATGTTTCTCTGCAAATATTTGTCTCGTACTCAATGCAATCCTTGGCGCAAAGAAATGAAAATAAAATAAAAAAAAACAGAATAAATAAATACATTAATCAAAAATCGTATGCACATAGATATATCACAGATTAATGTATATATAACGAAGAACATAAATAAAAAAAATAAATTTACGAGGGTTCGCCCCCCCCCCCTCCCCTTTTTGCACTGTTTGGCAACGCTTCCGATGACACTTAAATTTATGTCCCCTGTCTTCAGCTCAGGAAAACGGAAAAGCGCTTGTCAGAGTTGGAACAGTGTGAGTGTCTAAAGTATTGCCATGACAACGGAACACAGAGACAGGAGGGGGAGGAGTGGAAGCGCGACAAGTGCACGACATGTCGGTGTAAGGTAAGACATCCTTGACCCAAAAGTTACTAAGTATAGAAGTCATAAAGTGTTTTTTTTTTTTGGTGAAAGTTTAACCAATTCTTTCGTGTCAAGAAATTTATAATATGATAACATAATTCTAAGTTCTTAAGTGTTGGTCACTTCAGAGGTGTTGTTGGAGAGCAGGCCTCAACCTTGTGTGGTCAGCACACCTTCCCATATCACCCACCCCCGCGTTGCCACGAGGTCAACTCGAGGTTCTCGTCAAATAACGCGCTCCCTTGGAGAGAGTATCTGAATAGTTTATGAGGTCGGGCGATTTCCAGAAAGTCAAAGAGTTGATGCATTACGTAGATCTGTAATCGATTCTGAAGCCCATGGGATCGTTTCTAAAGCCCAGACCTGTATAATGTCTTTTCTCTGGATCGATGCTTAAATAATTAGAATAACGACAAGAGTCTAGATAAGTCTTGAAGAGATTGAAGACTTACTTAGACTTTTCCCCAGGATGCCCTCTTTACGCCGTGAACAATCACATATTTCTTATTGTCTTTATCGTGATTTTAACTCAATGTTAGTTTTAAAAATAGTCTATTTAATTTGCATGTTTCATATTTAACCTTTAGACTTTTAAATTGCTTCACTGTGGCCAAAGCCGGTTTACAGATTAGGGCTTAAATGACATTGCCATCTCATGGTTTTATAGATTATCATTTTAGCTCTAAGTGGCTTTTAATCCACCCAAGCCGCAGCTACAATCTTTTTTTTTTTTGCGTCCCCAGTTTCACCTATTGCACTCCATTCTTGTAGAATAATGTAGAACCTTGCCTTTCAGTCCTGTTAACTCCCTTATATCTGAACATCACATCTGATGCTATTTTTTTTTTAACATTACAAATTTCGAAATGACTCATTCGTATTAGCTTGTTGTTGTTGAGAATGCTCCACCACATAAAGGTGACTTCCGCCCCTAGATTGAACTCTTACTCTTACCCTCCCCCCTCTCAATCACACCTAGGTGTATACATGCTTTGTTGTCGTATTGTGAGCAACCTTTAAGGCTGGCCCTGAACTTAGGGCGGTCTCAATCCCTTTCCATTTATCCCTAACCTTGCATAGTTTGTTGCTTTTGGGCGAATGCATGACGTGATTTTGGGGTGGACGCTACTGGAAAGATTTGGGGGGAAAAAAATCATATGGCCTTTACTGTGTACACTGCTTCTATAAAGATGGCAGATTTTAGGGCCTTATACAAATAAATGTTTTCATAATCATGCTGTTTGTATTCAAAAAGTTTCCCACCCATTTTGTATAATAGATTTTGAATAATAAATTTTATTAAAGTTTTATTTTTTCTCTTTTCACAATAGATCATTAATGCATTCTATGTGTTTGGAATCGAAGACCTTGCCATAATAATTGATTATTTTAATATTACTGGTTCTCTATAGAATGGAACAGTGGAATGTCACAGAGAAGAATGCCCTTCTTGTCCCAACCCGGTCTACAGAGATGGAGAGTGCTGTCCTATCTGCCAAAGTATGCAACTATTTCTAGCCATCCTTGTAGAAATTAATATACATTTAGATAAAATAATAATTCTGGTTTTAAAAAAAAGCATAACTATCAAGATTTTTTTTATTCGTCTTAAAAACTGAAGGGGGAAAGAATTACGTTGCGAAAGACCTTGACGTCATTACACGCTCTTAAGCATAACTCATGACCTAATTTCAAAGATAAAAATTGTAAATCTATAAATAAACAAAAAAATATTCAGATTAATAAATAGCTATGGCTAGTGGCTCTCAAAGTAGGCGGGATGAGCTACCCCCTCTTTTTTTTTTTTTTTTTTTTTGCGCCTCTGCACTCATCTTGAAAGTCTGTGAGAGATGTTCTTGTGTTCGTGAGATACTCTTAATGATTGGTGATAGCTGAGGGGCGCCCACTAACATTTATCGCCCAAGACACACACACAATAAGTTGCAAAGATCGCCTCCCACATCCCCGGACCCCTCACGGGGATGGAGGTAACTTTATTGAACCCCCTTAAACATCTTCCAGTCACCATTGTTCTATAGAGATATGATGCACCTCGATGATTCTCTACCAAGACGCATTCATGAGCTTTGGATTAAATAATATACAGGAAGGATGTGTTGCAGTTAGATCTACTATAAAAGAGAACAAACTGAAAGTTTCGCCAGCCCGTCTCTGTACATGATTGAGAACCATTGACATGGACGTCTTTTTTAAAAAAAAGTTTTATAAGTTTTGTTTTCTTTGGACACTATCCCCCCCCCCCCCAATCCCACCGCATTTTCCCCCTTTCTTCCCCATCTTTTTTCCCTCCCTTGCTGCTGTTGCTAAAAATAGCAGAGTGATGACATCAGCAATAAACACCAGAACGAGATCAGAGAGAAAAGCTGCGACGAGCCAGTCAACGAAAAAGTAGGAACAATTTCTACCAAGGAGAAGAGAGAGAACGTGGGGGGAAAAAATAGCGACGAAACAATTTATACAAAGAGTTACTTCAGCATGCGTCCAGACCCAAAAATTACCGTCGTACTGACTAAAAATAGCAGCGTAGTGATAATGTGATGATTTCTCCTTCTTTCTCTCTCTCTCTCTCTCTCTCTTTCTCTCTCTCTCTCTTTCTCTGTCTCTTTGAATGAAGTACTTTAGCGGGGAAATTTCTTTGCAAGACGTCACTGCTTGATGGCTATGTAGATGCTGGAAATAACTTACACCTAGTAAAATAAATAACTTCGATCTTATAAAAATTTACATAGTCATGTATGCAAGTGAAACTTGGACGCTGAGAAATAACAACAGAAAATCTGCTAAATACTTGGGAAAGAAAAAATCCTCAGCAAACTGTCTGGTGCCATACTTGAGGCAACTGGATGGAGGACTTGCACCAAACAAACAAATAGACCAGCTCTAGGAAGTGACCCCTCCATAGTGACGGAAATACTTGGAACAGATGACGTTGGGCAGGTCACCTCGAAAGAATGCCCGAGAGCAGAGGAGCAAAAATTGTTCACCGGCAAAAATCAAAAGGCAGGCGCCTCAAACACA
This sequence comes from Biomphalaria sudanica, assembly GCA_036873155.1. NCBI lineage: Eukaryota > Metazoa > Mollusca > Gastropoda > Planorbidae > Biomphalaria > Biomphalaria sudanica. Next base: position 1,491,412 of record JAZGLO010003631.1, read on the forward strand.
GACCACAAGTACAGTGGCTTGACGATGTAGGGGCAGATCTACAACAGCTAAAAGTCCGGGCTTGGAGACGTAAAGCCCAGGATTGATCAGAATAGAGAGCTGTGCTAAAGCAGGCCAGGACCCCTGTTGTGCCAATAGGATGGATCGATGGATATAAAAATTAATATATAGCATATATATATATATATATATATATATATATATATATATATATATATATAAATCAAGCGTTAATCGACCAAAGCGTTGATGTTCGTAATCATTTAGATCAGTGGTGCCGGTCACGGGATCGCTTTGCCGACAAATAAACAAAATAGACTAATAATAAATCTCAAGTCAGTGCCTGCGGCTTGATTGTGCACTGTTTAGAGGAATCAAGTGGCCGGATATGGCGCGCGCCCCTAGTTTGGGCACCACCTATTTAGATTTACATTACCGACTCCCTGGACTTTCTTATTAACACCAAATAATAAGTGTGATGTTACTGTGTTTCTCTATCAGAACTTGCTCTCGGTGGGGTGACTAACCTCTGCGTTTTTATTTTCTCTTCCTTTCTCCAACCACCTGACAACCCGACTCACAACAGCAACCTGTTACTACAGTGGTAAATATTACTACCATGGTCAGACTGTCAACCCAGCGGTGTGTGTTACGTGCACATGCGTGGTGAGTACATTTTTTACACATGGTCATGTTTGAACCTACATACATGGTCATGTATGAACCTTCATACATGGTCATGTTTGAACCTACATACATGGTCATGTTTGAACCTACATACATGGTCATGTTTCTTACAATGTTTTGGCCCAATCTCTTTAAAATGTGGACCCTGGAGGAAAGGGTTTTCTAGGAGAAGGCTTCCCATGCTGTCTGTTGGCGCTCAGCACAAGTCGGCATTCAAACTCCAGCCACCTTGTTAAATAAATAGCCAAGCGATTTTTGCAACCCAGTTAGACTTCCCATAAACACACAAATCTTAAAAGTCTTAAAACATCAGCTAGACCTTTACAAGCATCTGGTAGTCTATATTGCTACAGCCTTCGTTTATACTTACTGTGGTTTGTGCATAAGAACCATCCGATCAATACATTTTAATGTAATATTCTCCATTAGTCCAAAAATTACATTGAAGAATTTGTTTATTTATAAATATTGCGATCTATTTGCTCTTGATTAGATGTTGAATTCATTTAGCGTTAGTGAAAGTAACTTTTAACCAGTCACAACCATTGTATTTAAAGAACTAGTTATCAGCCAACATTGTTTCCTTCCCAGAATGCAGTGATGCAGTGTAATCAGTTGGATGTCCAGAAGGAATGTCCCCAGTTGAACTGCCCAGAATCCGAGAGGATCTCAGTCCACGGAGAATGCTGCCCTGTTTGCAAAGGTAAATCTCAAACCAATACAACAAAACTGTTAGAGCTCCGCGTATTTATAGCGTTGGATGTGCGCGTTCTATAGCTCGCTACAACCTGACACAGTTACAGGACACACGTATCAACGTATAACACCTCCACGCCCGAACAAAACACAGTAAAAAAAAAAGTTTCAGGTAAAAATAGATTTTGGAATCAGTCCATCCAAGTTTTAGAGCTCGACCTTGGCTCGACCTTGACCTAGTTGGCATTGCATCTTTAAGTCTAGTTTACATTTCACAGGAAACTTTGTTACTGCCCCCCCCCTCCCCTTCATTCTTAGCAGACGATCTTTCTTTTTTTTTTTTTCAATAAAGATCACTTGATCATTGACTTTTGTTTCTTTGAAATGTACCAAACATCTGAAGAGGCGCTACTGCATCTACTGTGGGCAATGCCTCATATATTCTGTTGGTGCCTAAGTGCTCAATCTGCATAGAGAAAATTGTCAACAATTATTTCGTTAATTAAACCGTAAAAATTTCTAACTGTTATTGAATTAGACACAGGACATTTCCAACAATTTTTACTTAGTATAGAAAGGGAAACAATTTTTCTTTAATTAGACATGGAAGACTACCAACAACTTTCTTTAGTTTGACATAAGGGACTTCAACAACTTTTAGTATTTAGACATCAAAGATTTGTAACAACTTTTCTGTAATTAGACATTGGAGATTTATTAAAAATTTTCTTTACATACTGAAAGTTTCTAACTTTTTCAAAATTGGACATGAAGACTTGCTTCAATGTTTCTTTATTCTGACGTATGAAACTTCAACAGTTTTTTCTTGAAATAGACAATGAAAATTTAGATTTTTTCAAAATTAGACATTGGAGTTTCCTTGGCTTTGACAAGTCAGTAAAAACTTGTAAATTCCCATTCAAATTTAGTTTCTAAACTAAACCTTAATAATAGCTCTAAAAGTATTGGCTTTTCTATTTTTGTTGCAGGAACAGACTTTTGTGCGTTGGGGCACGATTGTCATAGCAACGCGTCCTGTGTCAATCTGGCCACAAAGTACGCTTGCCATTGCCAGAAAGGATTTGACGGAGACGGGCATCGATGTGAAGGTAAGATAGTTGCATACATTTGCATAAATAGCTATTGTATTAAAAAAACAACAACTTTGTCTTCAATATGTCTTTGTTATGTCTTCGATATGCCTTTGCTATGTCTTTGATGTGTCTATTGAGTAATAGATCTGAGTAATCATTTAACTAAGGTACAAGGGCATTTCTTTATTGCAGAAGCATTAAAGTGTGGTCTCATTATATTCCATTCTTGCTTTCACATATCTATCTTGTCTTATCTTATCTCTCTAGTCTTATCATATACCATAGACTGCCACAGACTTTGTCCCCTTGTAACAGATGCAGCGAATAAAAACATTTCACAAACCACATTTACAGAATTGTTCATTTTTAGTTGTCTGTATTCTTCACATTTAAAAGTCTGTAGTACAAGCATAATATAAAGTGTACGGTGGAAAAAGGAATCTTAAAAAAAAATAATTACTATTTAACTATTATAAAATGGTGATTTGACGTGAGGAGGGTGGGTATAAACTTTTTGCTAGTACTGAATTTTTCTGTCTATCCTAAAACTTTTAAAAATGTTCTCATTCCTTATGAGAACCATGCTGCGGGGCGGGTCCACGAGCCGAGCAGTGGTCTGAATTTCAGCACGTGTCTTTGATAGCCTTGCATCCTATGGCTTTTGGCTTTCATCTCAACCCCAGCTCCTACGTCATTATTGGGGCAAAAAGTGTATGTGTGTATGTGGCGGGGGATATTTTTGTGTACTAAACAGGACTTGGAGAGGACAACAATGTTTTGTTTTGCCTAAGAACAGAATCACAATGGTTATACTTCCGTAACAACTTTATTGTAGATCTAGGCATTTCTAAAAATAATCTTCATAAATAAATAGCTGGATAAGCATATTAGTTTTCGTTGCTCTTATGGGGAAAATCCGATTCTAGTTATTATTTTAGCTGTGCTCGCTCGATGAACAAGGGGAAAATCCGATTTTTTTAAAACTTGGAAGTTAGTCTTGATGTTTTAAATTCTTTATGTCTCTGTCTGTCTCTTTTCTCTCTCTTTCTCTCTCTCTCTTCTCTCTGTCTCTCTTTCATATATTTATCTGTGAAAGAACGCTTATGGATCAT